>JAQZBX010028192.1:0-27927 GCA_029593785.1 Cabassous unicinctus | reverse complement strand
GGAAGCGAACCCGGGGCCTCTCATATGGTAAACGGGTGCACTATCCATTGCGCCACAGCCGCTTCCTGCCGTGAGGTTGCTGCATCAGCCCACCGCACCGCTCAGGCCGGCGTGCCCTCACAAGGAGGCCTCGGGGCGCGAACCCGGGCCTCCCATATGGTAAACGGGGGCTCTATCCACTGAGCCACACCCGCTTCCCCTTCCAGCTCTTTTAAGGTATACTTCTCAGCAACAAGTGGAGGAACCAAGACAAACATTTAAAGATTGAAGAGGCAATTGTTTTCAGCGTATCTTAAAAGGAAGGCACAGCTATCCTGACACGTCTTTACGTCCCACCTGCAGCACAAATAATACTGTTACAAAACTATAGTAAAGAAAACACACCAATAACCATCCCTTATATTTACAATGCTTCTCCTTAAAGTTTGCCGCGCAAAACTGTATTGCTCATGCCCAATCCGAAAACTGCCAAATCTGAGGCCAAGCGCTCCGCTGACCTCAGCACCCCAAGGGGGGAGGCCAGCCCCTGCTGTGGCCATCGCCAGGCCTGGCCTCTGTCTGCGGAGACAGACAGCTTGTGGCATCTGCCAAGCCGTCTGGCCGCCTGGGGACGTGGGTTAACACCCAGAAGTTCCCACTGCATCAGGCGGCTGCACCACCATCAACCGTGTTTGCCGATACAGTCCCCAGGGCAGGTAGAGCATCCTGCAACGCATCTGCTTGGTCAAGAGCAGGAGTGGGGCAGGCGGTGTGAGAAAACTTCTACCTCAAAAGATTAAGAATGTTCAAAGTTTTTTTTAAGACTAGGAAGAAATCAGAACCTGCCCTACTGAAGCTTTTGAAATGCATGCCAGAAGGCAGGGGCTCCACAAGGACAGCACCAAGTTCAGGTAACGCTACCCACAGCCAGGGCTGCCCCTGGAGATGGGGCCCCGGAAGCCGCTGGTGCTCTCTGCCCTCTGCCCAGCGTGCTACCCAGCCATGGCTGAGCGGCTTCAGGGGGGCACGATACCAAGGGGGCACCCAGCTCTGCATCGAAATAAAAGAGAGGGAGAAAGAAGGAGGAACAAATAAGGAAAAGATGAAGGGTAAGAGCGAGAAAGAGGAACTGAGAAGAAAGCTGGCGAGAGGCGGAGACGGAGAAGACGCGTGCCCCTGGAACCCCGTTCACGGACACCGATGGCTGCTTTCCTGATGTATGGAGACGAGGCCCGGTGAGATGGGAATGACGTTTACCTTCTGAGTCTTTGTCGTAGAAAACGCCATGTGGATGCAGAGAATAAGGTCGGGAAGCAAAGTTCCTTAAATGCACGATGATGACATCTCCCACTTCAGCCCTCAAGACGGGGCCCAGGAACCCGAGCCAGGGGGGCTTGGGGACCTCCGTGGTGTAGGTGCCGTCCGTGTAGTGTCTGTAGATGGCCTTCTTGTAGACTCCGCCTATCCTGTTGGGCCCTCTTTCGAGGAATAAGGTTGCAAGTCTAAAAGTAAGAGGGGAAATATTTCATAAGTGACGTTACCAGACACATCCTGAAGGCTGCTTTAACAATTCATAAAGTGCTTTCATGTACAATATGCCATCTGGTTTCCACCAGAACTCTGTAAACTCTGCAGGGCTGGAGGGTGTCCTCAGTTTACCAATGTGGAAACGAGGCTTGAGAGTCGGGGACAGGTCAAAGGCACAAAAAGTGCTCACAAACGAACCACAACCCCGAGGGATGCTGAAGACATGCTGTCCCCTTGTCCCTGTGCAGTCTACACGCTCCCCTTCACTTTGTATGCACTTTTATTATGCACTTACTGCATTCTTAGCACTTTGCTAAGTGGAGGGACACAAAAGAGCTTGTGATCCAGTAGCTCCATCAGGGTTCTGGAATCTAGGGCCGTATGAAGATCTCTTTCTTGTGCATTTGGAGCTGGGGCTGTTGTCGGGAGCTCCTGGCAACCACGTGGATGCCTCGAGGGAGCGTCTGTCTGAGAGCTGGGCAAGGCTGGAGGAAGTGGAGCCATGAGACGGAGCTTGCAGAGAAGCTGCACCTGAAGGGTCAGCCCTGGGCTTTTGAATTACGTAACCCAATGAACTCCTCCTTTGTGTAAGCCCAGCTCCAGCTGGGTTCTCATGACTCACCACTGAAAATGCCATGGCTCGTGCCGTGTCTGAAGAAACGGGGCCAAGGGATGCCTGCCTGGCCCATGGAAAACGACAAATGGTCTAGAGTGAATAAAGCCTGGGATGCTGGTAGGACTTCAGGCTGGTGGATGTGAGGCGGCTCAGGAGCGGTCTGGAGGGCCGTGCCAAAGAGCTTGGCTTTTCTCCTGAAAGCCGTGGAGAGCAGGCCATGCCCTGGCCCTTCCTGGCTTCCTGCCGGCTGAAATCACATACGCAACACGCTATGGCAGGCAGAGCGAGGTGGACAGAGCCTGCCGGCCTTGTGAGGCACTGTCACGCTGGCCTTTGTTACAGCAGCCAAACCTGTGTCTCAGCGAGTACACCCGTCTCCAGACTCTCCGTCTGCCATGACCTGCGGGATCTGAGGTGGCCACCAGGTCTCATTCATCACCTAGATCTAGTTATCAGGCTCCCTGGTGTCACCTGCACCCACAGAGGACCAGCCTGCTCCGTAAAGGGCCGGAGCTTCAGTGGCAGATGGTCTCTCCCGCTGACCTCTGCTGGCATAGCCCAGTGGCAGCCTCAGAGGACACGCAGCAGACCAGTGAGGCTTTGTTTGCCGCCTCCTGTTCTGAGTGACAAGAGCAAGGCCAGAGGCTCTGTCACAGAGAAGCACAAACTGTCAAGTGTTTGCTCTCATCCTTCCCTCCATTTTTCCCATCCATTACTAAGGACGTATCCATTTATATTCTTATTTTCACACAATTTAAATAAAAGTATGCACACATTTTTACCCCTTTTTCAAATGCTGTAATTAGCCATTTTAACACCTACATGGTGTTTCTTTGAATGAATGTCCTGTAATTTCCATAACCCTTCTCCTGTGGGACCTAAAGTTGCTGTTTGCGCTTCTAATCGCTTGCATTTCATTGTTTTCTTCTAACTAGCTCCTGCTTCCATCACCCATATCAGGATTCTTTTTCATTTCCCTTTCCTATTTATTGTACTTTCTCTTTTACTGGCTTCCAATCATTCATTCATTCATCTAATTCATTCACAAACACATCTATTAGGCACCTACCAGTGCCACCGAGCATTCCCTTTTCTACTCTGCTGAAGAGACCCCCAAACTTCTCTACTTTTCTTTTCTCTTTTCCAGTTCTTCCCAGCAGAAATCTACCTCAGCCTTTCCTAGAAGGGAAGATCCAAGTCTTGAACAGCGTAACCAGGCAGTCCCCTCTGGGCCAAAGTGAGCCATTCCACGAGTCTATCCCTTCAGCTGCAGCGTGGAAGGACAGTGGAATCTGGAAGGCCCTGGAACAGGGCTCTTAACCAGGGTCCGTGGGCTTGAATTGAAATTCAGAAAAACATTTTTCTTGTGGGGACGTGTTGGTGGGGTGTGACGTGTTTATTAAGTAACGCACAGTAGAGTGTGGACTTAGTAAGGGGTCCGTGGTTTCACCTGATGGCAAAGGGGTGTGTGGGACAAAGGAGGTGAAGAGCCCCTGCCCTGGAAGGTCTTCTACGCCTTGGCAGCCCGAGGGGTGGTGAGACCTCCCCAGAGTCCTCGAGTGGCCTCGCCCACTCCACCCCCACGGGAGCACACGACGCCCTTCCCTTTTACTCTTCTCTCTCCAGGTGAGAACCCTCGTCAGAGGCCCTCGTCCTTCCGGGCCCCAGCCTCTGACACCAACAGGAGAGCGAGAAACCCCTAGGCCCTGGGGTCTCGCCCATAGTCGGACCTTAAGCACCTTCCATTCTGCGGGGGGTGGGCCGTGCTGCCTCCTGAGGTAGACAGGCCTGTTTCCTGGGCCCAGAGTGAAGCGTGTGCCGCGTCGCCGTGAGGGCACTGTGCCCGCGTGTGAGGCACAGCCCGTTCATGCCCCTCTGCAGGGGTCAAGGCCTCCCCGCCCTTAAGTCCGCGCCGAACACCAGCACGCGTGGCCTGAGGACGCCCCAAGAGGCCTCCATGGCTCTGCTGCTTCCCTCAGGAATGCGGTGAGCGGGAAACCGTTCTGCCGACTTCCAAGAGCACAGACTGAGGCCTGCAGCGCGCAAGACGCGGGGCCAGGCGCTGCTGGAGACGGACAAGACACGGTCCCCGGATACGTATGGTCATTGTCAAGGCGCAGGACCAGGCGCTGCTGGAGACGGACAAGACACGGTCCCCGAATACGTATGGTCATTGTCAAGTGAGAGGGACGTACCTGACACCTGCGAAGAGCCTGGTAGGAACTGTGAAAGCAGAGTGTGCTCTGGGAGTTTGGGAGTGGAGAGGCCGAACGGAAGGAAGAGTCTGAGCACGGGGGGAGTTGGGTCAGCCCAGGGGTCACATGCAGCTTCACGTGGCAAGAAACTCTCGTGGGAGTGAATCGTGGTGAGACGTGAGTGCTGGGTTAGTGCAGGTGGATATACTTACAGACGTAATTAAGAGCCACCGAAGATCCTTGGGAAGGAAAATGTGGCCAGGTCTGTGCTGGGGAAGACAGTTTTGGCAGGATCCATACTGACCTCGCCTCATCATTCCTGCCGGGTGACTTCTCCCTTTCACCTCTGCTCACTGGTAAAGCCCCTTCCTAAGCCCCCACCCCGGTTGCTGCATGGCTGTGTGGCCTGCCAAACTCTGGGTCGTTTTGCCCATCCTTCGGCCTTTCCAGGGCGATGGAACTGGAGATCAAGGTGTCCGTGTGCCGGGAAGCCATCCTGTGGTGCAGAATGTGGAAACCCTTCAGGTGTGAGACAAGCCGTTTGGCAGATGAGGAAAGGGCGTCTGGGTCAAGTGAAGTAGGAAGGGCCTGCCTGGGTGCAGCCAGCCCCGGCTCTCCTTCCCAGCCTCACGTCTCCCCTCTGCTCGACTCCACACCCTCATGCGTCTGCCGGAACACGCCGTGTTCGTCCCTCACTCCGAGACTTCGGTGCACTTGTCTTCCTTTGCTGGCGTGGTCCTCCTCCTTCTTCACCGGCCAAGCGTCCTCCAGGGCCCCGTTCGAACGCTTCCTCTCTGCCCCCCCCTGCAGTGCCCTCTTCACATGCCGACAATGGCACCTGACCCACACCTGCAGCGTGCGAGCTCGTCGAAGGCGGAAACCCCTCAACTGCCGTTTTCATTCCTTACCTGGAAGAGCTGGTGTGTAATGGCTTTGGAAGAAAAGTACTTGAATTTGCCCCCAGACTGGCAAATTAAAGCTGTTAAATCCTGCAGACTTACTTGCAAAACAGAGCACACTGCTATGCTTGACGCTGAGCTGAGGATGAGGTTTTAACTTGTGCAACAAATCTGACTGCTTGGCAGTGTCTGCTCAGAAAAGGAGTCAGGGCTGAGTTCAAGTCAGAGGGGATGCACGGCGTGATCCCCACACGATGCCAGCTGCCGGCTGGGGTGGGGGCACCTGGCACGAGGGCCTCTTCCTGCTCTGCAGAAGGTCAAGAGACACGGGGCTCCAGGATGCGGTAGACCACATAATATCTCACGACTAGCAGAACATACGCTGGGTGTTCTGGTCTGCCAGGATGCTCAGAGCAGATACCATGAGACGGGTTGGCTTTTTATTTTTATTTTTTAGGTACCGGCGCTGGGGATTGAACCCGGGACCTTGAATGTGGGAAGCCAGTGCTCAACCACTGAGCCACATCAGCCCCCCTGAGCTGGTGTTTTCGTTTGCTTTGCTTGTTGTTTGTTTTTTCTTTAGGAGGCACCAGGAACCAAACCCAGGACCTCCCATGTGGGAAGCAGGCACTCAACTGCTTGAGCCTCATCCACTGCCTGGGCTGGCTTTTATAATGAGAAGTTTACAGTTCTGAGGTCGTGAAAATCAAGACGATGCCTTCTTCCACAAGACCGGCTGGTGGTGGTCCTGGACTCCTCTGTCACATGGCAAGGCCCCTGGAGGCGTCTGCTGGGCTCTCCCTTCTCTCCTGGGTTTCACTGCCTCCCGCGTCTTGCTTCTGTGGCTCTCTCTTTCTTTGTCTGAATTTCATTCTCTTACAAAGGACTCCAGTAAGAGGATTAAGACCCACCTGGATGAGGTGGGTCACACCTTAAGATCCTACTCATCCAAAGATCCTACTTAAAGTGGGCCCACCTGCACGGGAATGGATTAGCTCTAAGAACATGCTTTTCTCGGGTCCACGCAGGTTCAAACCACCACGCTGAGTTATTTTCTCATAGCAGCAGTGGTTTGGAAATAGTCCACCCATGTTCATTTGCTGGTTCCCCTCATAACCACAATATACAAGGTATTTACGAGCTGATGCCCAGGTCCGGGATAAAGCTTGTGATCACCAAAAATTATCCAGTGAACATCTTCGCAAAAGCCCAACAGCCAGCCTTCCGAGCTTAGGTTTCCTGGTCTGCCTTCCAAAGCCTCTTCTCCCCCCCAGGGACCTGCTGATGGGTGGGGTTTACAGCCACATAGTCTTTTTGTTTCATTTGTAAACTAAGCTAGAAAAGCATTTAAACAGAGCGTGGCAAGGTCTTAAAGTCAGTATCAAAGTAATTTCTTCACAACCTTAGTTCTTACGCCTTGCTCCCACCTGTCAAGGTTCTCGGCTTGCCCTGAGCCCCCAGTAGGATCACAAGGCTGTCCAGGCTTGGAGGTGGGGGCCTCTGGGGGCTTCGGCTGAATCAGGTTAGGGGGGAGCAGCTGGGCCTCGGCTCTGGCAGACACCAACGCCTCTCCAGGGAGCTGGCACCCTGTCAGGGGATGGAAGTCACTGGGAATGACCCTGAAGTTTTCTTGGGGGAGTATTCCATGTGGTTGGGAAGAGGGCTGTGGTCAACTGCTCGAGATGGGGTTTGGGAGGTAGACGCAGGAGGCCGCGTGGGGTGCCTTCAGCTAACAGTGAAACAGAGGCTCACGGAAGCCCCTCCCAGCAGGGCTGCTGCTGTGAGCTGCAGGCTGGACGCCCTCCTGCTTGAGAACGGCCCACCAGGCCACCTTCCCTCTCCTCCAGGTACGAGATGAACGTTTGCTTTTGCAAAGGTCATTGAAGGTCATTGAAGGGGCCCCATATGATTTACGTGCTACTGGCCTGCCCAGGGCACGTGTGCCAGCCCTGCCCTCCCTGGGGCAGAGGAGGCAGCCTCGGGCTCAGGCCGCCCCAGAAGAACCAGGTGGGCTGGTACCCCGGAAGCCCAGCAGCTGAGCGCCTGCTTTGCACGTCGAGGCCAGGGTTCAATCCCCGGTGCCGACTTTAAAATAAAAACGGTCGAAGCAGCCAGGGCTGCTGCCTCCCAGGGAGCCTCGTCTCTCACCAGGGGGTAGTGGTAAATCTCTGAGGTTTGGGGCTGTTTGTCACCACAGCATAACTTGGCTTATTCTAATACAATTCTGATGTGCATCCAAGTTTGGAAACTGCATTTCTATAGTACTTAGCCCAATACGAGAACCACAGTAACTATTTTATGAAAACTTGAGGAAAGGGGAAGTTGGGGCAGAACAAGAGAAACCAGCCTTCCTTGTGTCTGTGCAGCAAATCAGCCCTCAGCACACGGAGTACTTGTGACAGCAGAGCGGACTGTGCAGCTTCTACGAGTCCTAGAAGATGCAAGTCTCGCCCAAGAGAGAAATCAAGGGGTGACTTCAAGACAGCCTGGGGGTGGGAGGGGCCCACCAGGAAGTCCTTGGGGAGCTCACGCTGCTCAGCAGCGCTGGCCACCACTGCCCCCGACAGCCTCCCCACCCACCCTGCTCCAGCCTAGCGAGGACGTGTCCGCCCCTGCCCGGCGTCTGGGCAGGCTGAGCGCTTCCACGCCGCCGCAAGGACAAAGCGGGACCAGAAGGGCCTGTCGCCAGGGCGGGCGCAGCCCATGAAGGGAGAGTCCTAAGGCAGGCGCCTTCCTGAGGGTTCCCTGAGCAACGCAGAGGAGGCGTCCAAGCCGGAGTGGAGCGGCGGGGTGCTGCTGTACCCCGTCACCCGAGGAGCACAGAGTGCAAGGCACGGGGTGCTGCTGTACCCCGTCACCCGAGGAGCACAGAGTGCAAGGCACGGGGTGCTGCTGTACCCCGTCACCCGAGCGGCGCAGAGAGCAAGGAGCGGGGTGCTGCTGTACCCCGTCACCCGAGAGGCGCAGAGAGCAAGGAGCGGGGTGCTGCTGTACCCCGTCACCCGAGGAGCACAGAGTGCAAGGCACGGGGTGCTGCTGTACCCCGTCACCCGAGCGGCGCAGAGAGCAAGGAGCGGGGTGCTGCTGTACCCCGTCACCCGAGAGGCGCAGAGAGCAAGGAGCGGGGTGCTGCTGTACCCCGTCACCGGAGTGGCGCAGAAGAGGACTCCCACGCTGGATGCGAGCACAGCTGACCCGCTGGCTCTCCTAGTGAGGTTTTCCTTCCCCACCACTCACCACTGCACAAGTGCTGAGAAGACGAGGGAAAGTAAACTAGAAACGGGGCCAGGATGTGTTCCTGTCTGCCCCTGCGCGGCAAAGGCTAAAGAGAGCAGCATCCAGCTCTAGGTTAGGTGCCCAGGGAACAGCGCGCGCCTGGCGGCTGGAGGGTTTGTCGGCCTAACCAGGAGGCGGAGCCCAGGGCGTGGGAGGGAAGCAGGGCCGAGTCGCAGCGGCAGAGGCTGTGGTCGGGGCAGGCTGCGAGGCCGTCCAGCCATGGAAGGACAGCCATGCAGGCTGCGCGAGAGCAGCGACGCTGCTCACCCATAAAGCAGGGCAGCTTGGGACAAGTGCCATCTGGCAAAAGGAGAGTGGCGCGCGGCCACGCGCTCCTCCTGAGACTAACGAGCTTTAAAGCCGCCCAGGGACGTGCTCCCTCGCATTGTCCACCCTGGCCCGCCCAGCACCACCTCAGGCCTGGGCTCTGCCTCCGCCACGCGACGTCCACAGAAGCCCCTCGGGGCAGCCACAGGGGAAGGGCAACGAGAACTGGCTTGGACCCCAACGCCTCCACTTCCCGGGGTCAGATCTTGGAGAAGTGGCTCGACCTGTCCGAAGCCGGTCCCTCAGCTGTAAACCAGTGGTCGCAGCAGGATCGCCGTGGTGGCTAGAGCTGGCTGGCTGTGGCGCCACGCTCAGCCCGGGCCCAGCTAGTGTAGGTCGTTTCTGGGACCCCTGCCTGGGCCAGAGCGCAGCCCCACCCTCTGCAGTCTCCCCACAGAGCCTCCAAAGAGGAGAGCCGGGGTCGCGGCTGGCATCCGCGGAGCACTGAACAAGTGCCTGGCGCCGTGTCTGAGAAGCCGGAGCCCCATGTCCTCGAGGCAGATGTATCATCACCCCACTTCTCTGATGAGAAAGGTGAAACAAGGAAAGATGAACCTACTTGCCCAAGGCCACACATCAGTGAGCGGAGCAGGACCTGAAGCCCACCATTGGCGCCAGCGAGCAGGCCACCCCGGCCTCCCTGGGGCCACTGCTGAGCTACCCCAGGCCCCGGGCCCCTGGCTGGGGAGGGCTTTTGGACAGAAGATCTGCCGTCCCTCTACATGGCACATGAAGCATGAGAACAGTGCCTGGGACACAGCAAGGGCTCAGAAACCGTTAGCTATTACTATACTGCGAGTGAGTTCTCTCCAATCCCACTAGCCAGGCCTTGGGGCCCGCTGTATTAAGGTGGGCAAAGGAAGATGGAGAATAAATGGGAAAGAAGGTGTAAATGAGGTAGAGGACGGTGGCAGAGATTGCTAGCTAACCCTTCTTCCTTAGTAACAGAATCTTGATTTTATTCCAGCAGAAAAGCACGTAGCTAAAAGTATGTACTTTAAAACCCCTTGTGGCTAGGAGTATGCAATGAAATGTGCATGGAATTGGTTGACCATGAGTGCCCTTGAAAGGGGGCCAATAGCTTTTCCCTTTCCCTCATTCCTTCCTGGAACGTAAACAACATGGCTGGAGTCCCAGCAGCCATCTTGTAGCCATGCAATTCCTTGAGGAGGGAAATCTCAAGCTAAGGATGGTGAATCAGAAAGATGGAAGGAACCTATTTTACTGTCATACCATCTGTCCATCAGCCTGGATTGCCCACCCTTGGATTTCTTTTACTAGACAATGCAAAACCTTAATTTGATCCAGTCCCTACATTCCAGTCTCTACTGGTGGCCAAAACAATCACTAACTGATATAGGGAATAATAGCAGTTTCAACAGACAAATGACTTTTGATGCTGCTGACTGATATTCAAAAGCCTTGATGAGATGACATCTGACCTTTACCTTAAATCTCACAAAAGCCCCTCTCTTCCCGCACATGCTTCCCCTCAGTTGCTTCTTTCAGATAGAAGCATGGGTCTCTCCCTCACACCCATCCTGGAGTTTGCCCCTAGCTAGCGAGGACACTGATGGGCTTGAGTAAAGTCTCTCCAGCAGACCTTACAGACTCGGGCTTTGAGCATGGCAGCCTCACTGCTCAAAGGAGGCTCTGCCCATGAGCTAGCCCCATGAAGAGCCCTGAGTTTCACTGGGAAGAAAAAGCCTGTGCATGTTGGTTGCCTAGTGAGGTCTCTGGCGACAGCCGTGGTTTAAACAAGGTGACCCCGCTCTGGTGCCACAAAGGCCAGGCTCCACCACTGAAGCACACCACCCAGCAATTAGGCACTTTATGAGCTGAGCAGAGCCGCTCGAGTGAATCAAAGTGCTGTCACCGTGCCGGGCAAATCAAAGGAGCTCAGTGTCCCCATTAAGCCCAGTGGAGGAGGAGGAGTATGCACAGCCGGAGAAAATATCTTTAATAAGACATAACTCCTAAATTCTGTACTTTCCAGGAAATGTTAGTGTTTAGAGCCTCAAGTGTATTTTCAAAGCCTATTATCAAGCAAAGGTACCAATCTGGAAAGCTACATTGTGCCGTCTGACTGCAACAGAGTCTGGGTGAAATGATTTCCATTTACTTCCTATCTCATTCTTATGAATCAGGATTTATTAGGCTCTGGGCATTGCTAATTTTGGCTTCAAAACTCTTTTACATCATTCAAGTTTTGCCCATTCCCCTTGTTCAAAGATAAAGCAACCTGAACAATTAACCTGATGAGGCGCCTGGCTGGCCTCATGCCGTGTGTCACCTGTGGGACAACAGGGAGAGGATCATTAAACAGGTGGAGCCGCCTTTGCCACTGTCGTGGCGCTCGCCCCAGCTCGGAGCGGGTGGTGCACATCGCCCGACGAGAGAGCAACGCAAGGAGAAGAAAGCGCCACGTCTAAATGTGTGGGAAGACGCCAAGCCTCGAGAGGGTTTAGGGAGAAAAGAAACCAGAAAGCACCAGGGCTGTGGGGAAAATGCTCACACCCGAGGGAAGAGTGAGAGGTGGCTCTTGAAGGACAGACAGACAAACAAACACATCGTCACGATCAGCCCCAGGTGCCCCCAGCTCCAATCCGGAGGAGTTCTCTCTCCTTTATTTCACCATTGCAGAAATCTCTCCAACTGCCAAGTCAGGTCAGACGTTTTTCGTTCAGTCTCAGAAACTATTTCTGATGCCTTGGCATTCCACTTCTCATGCGACTCCAGGGATTCTACGCCAACTCCCTTACAGAAATCAAGGAAATTGAGAGACTCTGCGGCTCCAAGCTCACTAGACTTAGTGGGAAACCAGGCTCCTGGCTCTCTTGGGCCCCCAGGCAGTGGGCACTTCTCTGCACTAGAACATCCTGAAGAGCAGACGGCCCTCGGAAACCAGCTGGGTGGTGGGCACGATGGGCCCCCTGCCTGTGGAGCGTGGCGTCGTGGGCGCATAGCGTGCCCACACGCGCCCCACAGCCACGCACCTCCGCATACACCTGTGACGCGCATCCTGTGGCGTCAAGCAAGGGTCAGCAGAGACCCCTGCCGTGCCTTCTCGGCCGACTCCCCTCCAGCCCCCGCCACGGCCGCTGGCGCCCTGCTGACCGGGTGCTGATAGAAGCCGGCGCTCAGCGATCCCTCGCCACGCAGCCTTAAGAGTCAGGAGCGCCCTGTTTGCGCACGAGAAGGAAAGGGGGGCTTGGCCTCCCTCGGGAGGTGTCAGCCTGTAGCTGCCCCTGCAGGGCAGGGCTGCGTCCACATGGAATCCCAGCGTTCGTCAAACCACCTCACGCCAACTCTGAAGCCAAGCTGTGTTTCAGTCATGCCTGCTTTCTTCTTTCCTTTTCACCATAACCATCTTTATTGTACTTTCTTCAAAGCACCATTTGCTCGCTGAACCCCTAGCTGTTTCCTGAACCCAGGTTTGTGGATACAGCATTCCAGTATTCGAGTATTTCAGGTATCCGGGGGCATGAATGAATCCAGGCCATCCGTTTGGTCACTAACCGCCAGGGATCACTTTCGATGTCTCTTTGGGAGGAGGGGCAAGTAAGAGTAAACCTGTTTATGGTAAGAATTGGGACTTTCTGGAAAGTTCTTATTTGCATGCCTGTCTTCCGTCAAAGCTGGGTTTTAATTGAGTGGAAAAGGACAACCTTTGCCAAGAAGTGGGCTGTATGGTGAAAAGAACTATGGGCTCCGGAAGCGGAGATGCGCCGCTGGTGCTGGCTCCGCATGTGCTGTGTGGACGCTGGCGCTACTTAACCACAGAGCCTCGGCTCGTCATTCAAAAACGGGAATAAGAACCTCTGCAAGCAGCATGGATTAAAAGTGCTGGGCAAATAAAATAAAAATAAATAAATAAAAGTGCTGGGCAGAGTAAATGCTGCCAAACAGCCATGCTGACACGGGCATTTTAGGAGAAAGAGAACGCCCGTGCTTTTTCACTCCACCGCGTGGATGGCAGTCCGATGTCGCGCCAGCGTGCGTACCTTGAATGCTCACGCCCATGGCTGCTCACACCAGCCGTGTCCCCCCAAGCCCTGAGAACAGCAGAGCTCTGTTTCCAGGGTCACCTTTCGGATCCCAGACCACCACCAAGGCCAGCAGAGGTCCAGAACTTTCCTTGGGACATTAAGTTTCCCGGCACAGGGCTTCAGGAGAAGTCCTTGGCAGGCTGGCTGGCGTGAGCATGATCCCTCTTTGCGAAGCAGCACACGACTCTTCTAAGAAATCTAGAAACCCCAGAAGCATCCATGCCAGCTGCCCTGGCCTTCCCCAGGGCAGGCCCCTGGCCCTTGAAGCCTCGTTGGCAGACCCTGTGCTGTTCCTGAATTTTAACAACTAACCTCATCTTAGGAAGCAGAATTTGGGTGTTAAATGCAATGAGCTCTGCCTATCACCAAAAAACGCCAGCACAGAAACATCCGACAGTGGCTTCCAAAGAACCGTGAAGTTGGAAGTGCACAGACAGCTTCTGGAGCCGGGAGGTGGCTTCCTTCAGAGGCAGCTCCAGGGAGCAAAAGAAATATTTGAAACGCTGGCCCTAGGGGAGGTGAGCAAGGGCTGTCTTCTGGGAAGGAAAAACAAAAGCAAAAAAGCAGGGACATGGAACACTCTGGCACCTCTCACCCAGCGATGCCATGGGCTCTAGGAATAGGAAATTGCCCTTTGAATGAATGAGCCTCGGGACAAAACTTCCAGCAGTGAAAAGCCATTTCTAAGCAGGCTCAAAGAAACTCTCAAAAATACCAGCTCTTTTAAGCATTCCAAAGCAAAAACAAAACACATCTACCTATAGCATACATACTTCCAAATATGATGTTTCTTTCCAGAAACAAAAACTAAGAAAATCCCATGTGTTTTAAACCAGTGAAGAATTCTTGAAAATTCTCAAATTTTCACTGCAAACATTGCCAGTATTATTTTTTCAAAACTGAGTTCAGTTTGGAAGTTGCTAATGGCACCCAGTGGAAGTGTCCTTTCATAGTGGCCCCTATTTTTCCAAACACCTGGCTGCCTATATGACTCTCCACAGACAAGGTTGTTGGGCTCAACAAACAGATGGAGCTCAGAACGTCTCTCCAAATTATGGGCGCACACATGCTAGGCTCTCCAGGCAAAAACAAATGCCCTCCTGTTGGTCTGAATCGACTCACACCCATGATAAGAACCCAAGAAATTCATCCTTCCCCAGGCAGAGTCAGAAGGAAGCCAAATCTGGGGGTCTGGGGGACCCCAAGTTCACTCACTTGTCTTCTGCAAAACTTTTCCCGGTAATGACGTCCTTCCCTCGAGGTACATAGTCCCAGTATTCTTCCACAATCCCAATGTGGTATATTCTGGTGACTGCCGCAGCCAGTCCACACAGACCCAGGAGCGTGAGCAGGAGGCAGCCAGCCTGCTGCTCCCGAGGCATTTGTGAATGTAATGCAAGCGAGCAGCCTGCCGAGGAAGCAGCCTGCCCGGCCCTCCCCCTCACTCAGACCTAGCTATAAACTGGGGATGAGCAAGGCCAGCTCCTCCTCCTGGGGAGCTTGGGGTTGGGACGGAGGCTGACACCTTGTGTAAGCAGAGCCAGCTGCATGGAGGCTGCTGTGACGACAGAACCCACCAGCCATGCAAGAAATGCGTAGCTGGCTTATTTATTTACCGCCCACGCTAAACAAGCCAGGTTTTATAAGTTATGCTGCCTTGCACATTAGTCATTCATCTCTGTCGGGAACGGCAGTGTGACAACTTGGGCTAATGGGTCTCCCGCCTCCTTCTTCCTTTTGCTCCACACCTATTACAGGAACATACTAGAATCTGAAACAGGGCTGGCCTTAATGGAGCATCACGAAATACCCCAAGCACTAGGGCAGGCTTCGCCCCAGTAGGGAGGACCGAGGGGTGATGTAATCGCCTGCTGCCATCCCCAGCTTGTTTCATGAGGTTGTATATGCAACAATCAGCTCACATCCTGAAGTCCATACAATAGTGTGCAACTCCACTGGTTCTCCATTCACTCATGCCCCAGCCCCCAAATCCTCAGCTGGGTCCCACCACAGAAATAAGAAGATTCGCTGCCCAGTGGAGCCCAGCTTTCAGCCACTGCCCCACTTACATCACCCCTCTCCCAGGATGAGTGGACAGTGGCTCAGGAGGCACGCCTTTCAGGCGCATGAAGACGCAGCAGCTGGTATTTGGGTCAAAAAAGTGAAGGAAGCGCCTGTTCTCCTGCGTGCTGGACTTTGTCCAACTCTGGAAAAGATCCACCCGAGCTCTACAGAGCTGTTCAGGAGGAGGCACCCAGGGAACGAAGGGACAGCCTCCTGGGCTCCGAGGTCGGATAGACCTGAGTTTGAACTTAGCAGCACTGAGGGAGCACTCAAAGCTCCTGCTCCGGTATCCAGCCCAGAGCAGGTGCTCCATAAATGCTAAAGTCCTTTTCCTCCATCCACACCCTCTGAGATTCCAAGTTGCCTGTGTGTTAACAGATTTGCATTTCCATAAAAAGCCTTCTGCATTCTTTCCCTACTCTTTCCCGAAGTCCCATCCACCATGCCTCCCAGCAGCCTCAAGTAAGAGCGTTCTTTTTCTTTAAATTGTAGATACTCTGTAGACATACTAAAGCATGAGTTTGGAATCCACACCCATCTTGACTAATAAAATATAGGCTCTTAACATCTTTAATAGATTGATCAACTATTTTCTAATATCAAGGACACTTATAGAATAATTTCTCTAGCACAGTTCCCTTTATTTTACTCTTCAATATGTGTTTGGAAGCTTTGTATGGGTTTGATACTTTTTCACCATACAGGAAGAACTTACAGGGCAGACCTGAGAATGGCCTCAAAAGAAGTAGGGCTTTAGGAGTTCTTAGAATTTGGAAATGGTCTGGAACAAATAGTTCTTTGTTTATACTCCAGGGAAGAAGGGTATTTGGGGCTTAACAGGTTTAATACACTATCAAATAAGAGAAAAAGAAGTATAAAATGATACAGATCAAAAAACACAAAAGAGTCAACTTTCCTACCCAGGATCTTGAATTCATAAAATAAAAACCCTAGAGAAGGCATCACCTAACTTCTGATTCAAAACAAGGTCTGTAGGTTAGATCAGGTGCAGAGAACCAGAGGGAGTCTAAAAGACAAGACAGGAGTTCAATCCATTTGTAGAAGAGAACTTGGTAACTGAGAGGCAAAGAGTCAGGGGAAAGAGTTTACTGGAAACAGTGAGATAGGATCCCTGGAAAGCTGTTTTAAATCCTTCCTTAATCTAAGACAATAAATGTGCCACTCAAAGAGGTCTGCATTCCATAAGAACTAAAGAAAAGAAGCTGTTAAAAGTGAATGCAAAGAAGTAAAGAAACACAAAAAGAACAACAACAACAACAACAAAAGTGAACGCAGCCTTGACAGACAGGGCCTTCTGAACAGCTTGAACATTACACAGCTACATACTTCTGTGGGATATAAATCTGTCCTTGTTGCCATAGATATGTTTTCTGGATAGAGGCCCTCACAGTAACTAACAAAATATTAAATTTCCCTCCTTGGGAAGTCCTGCTACTTTCTCAAATAAGATGGCCAAAAGCTCTGGAATATATAAGCCTTGCCTAATAAAAGAAAACAGGCTGGTACAGGAGGTGTAAGATCTAGGCCAAGCCCTTGATCTTAAAGCTTGCACTTATGAACCTTATTCCTGTAATATTGAAACTAAGCCTAATTATAATTGATGGCCTAAGAGTTACCTCCTGAAAACCTCCTTGTTACTCAACTGTGGCTTCTAAGCCAAACTGTAAATAAACCCTGACATGGGACATGATTCCCAGGCAAGAGCCTCCCTGGCACAGAGGGATTATTACCAAGTGCTAATCAGTGTTGGCTTTGGAGAAAGACCTTGATCAAAAGGGGGAAATATTAAATAAAATTTAGATTTTTTATGGCAAAGAGATTTCAAAGTGAGTCCAGAGGTTATGCTCTCAGCCAGACTTCACAAACTGCCACAGTAAACAAAGCCTCAAACAAAGGAGCTCCTGTGGGCCCTAGAGATGCCCAGACACCATAACCAAGTCACATGGCCTCATGAAATCAATACCCCCTCAGAGAGCTCTATCTGGGAATATATGAAAAGCTATTTCCCCAATGTAATATAGTTAGACTCATTTATAAATCCCCTAATCATGATTCTTCTACTTCTTTTATTTGAACCTATAATTTTCAATTTACTTATTAAGTATATTTCTCAGAGACTTATAGCCTTCAGGCTGTTCCTATGCCAGTTGAGTCCTAAAACCCAGCAGATATGAAGCCAACTCCTACTCTCCAGTTCTTCCATTCTGCCTTGGACAACTAACAAAATGATGATGATGGACCAACCCCATTCCAAAAAGAAGGAATGTCTTCAATTGCAAGAAAAAAACTCCATTCCTCTGCCCCATAATATCTATGTCCCTTCTCAGCCTGGAGAACTCAGAGTGGACTTCGTCCCAAATCCCTCAAGATTGAGGAATGAACAAAAATAAGGGGGAAGTGTACCCGCTGACTAAATCAGATTTGTTGTTATTGTAGTTATCTTGTGTTAAGTGAGTAATTTGTACTGATAAAAATAAAATAAAATCTTAAATGACAAAAAGTGAATGCATTAAAACATTATGCTAAATGAAGTAAGCCAGGCACAAAAGGATAAATATTATATGATTCCATTTATATGTAATATCTAAAATAAGTGAATACAGAGAAACAGAAAGTAGATTAGAGGTTACAGGGCCTGGGGGGAGAGGGGAATGAGGAGTTATTGCTTAATGGGTACAGAATTTCTGTTTGGGATGATTAAAACTTTTGGTGATAGATGGGGCTAAAGGTAGCACAACATTATGAATGTAATTAATGACATTTAAAATTGTTAAAATGACTTATTTTATGTTTTATACATTGTTCCACAATTAAAAAAAGTCATTTAAAACACAAAACAAAAATAAACAAATGCAGTGTTCCTATAGCACTCGTTTCTGAAAAAACGATTAGGAAATGTGCAATTAATAATGTTAATAAATACTTTCAACTTGCTTGGACACTATTCAGACAAAAATAAAATAAATAAACCCAACAACTATCGAGTGCCTACTATGTGAGAGAGTCCTCAATATTCACTCCATTTTTTCCATAATACATACATAGGTTTGAGACGTAAGGAACTTGATATCATGCCATGACAGAAGATAAAGATAATCCTGGCTCAAATCATATTTCTCTGAAATATAGTACAGGATATACATTTTTTAAGATTGATTTATATATTTACTTTTATCCTCCCCGCCTCCCCCCCATTTTTGCTGTTTTTGTGTCCATTCGCTGGGCAATTCTCTGTGTCTGTTTCCTGCCCTTTCTTCTCATCCTTCTCCTCCTGTCTTCACCAGGATTTGATCGTGTGAACCTCAGATATGGGAGAGAGGTGTTGCCACCTGCACCACCTTAGTTCCTGGTTTTTCGGCGTGTCTCGTCTTGGCTCTCCCTTGTGTCACTCTGCTGTTATGTCATCATCTTGCTGTGTGGCTCGGCAGGGCCTGGCACGCCCACACACGGGTCCTGGCAGCACACCTGTGCGCGGGGCCTGGGGGCTCACCCGCTCGTGGGGCCTGGCGGCCCACGCACCTTCTATATTTTTCTTTATTTTACCAGGAGGTCCCAGGGATAGAACCCAGGTTCCTCCATATGGGAGACAGATGTCCAACCATTTGAGCTACATCCATCCCCAGTACAGGATATTAAAACAATAAAAATTCCAGTGGAATAAGCCACTTTGGATAAATAATATTCTAGCCAGTTTTAGTTGAGTTATTGTTTTAAGTATTAAATAAAATATGAGTGACAAAATTGGCTGTCCTATTCTTTAGATGTTTGACAAGCTTGAGAAATACATTAAATAAGCCTTAAAAGAATCTGCATTTCCCAAACATACTGCTAACTCCCATCAGCCCAGCCCTCTCCCTGCCCTCCTATGTGGGTTGCGGCTCTCTGGCCTCAGTGGGACCCTTGCTCCTCTCTCCTGGGCCCTCCAACTTCCCATCTGCTCTCACTGGCACGAGAGTAACCTTGAAAGCAAGTGGGACCAGGCTTCTGTGCTGCTTGAGGTGCTGCAGTGCCCCGGCCTTCGGGATATGGTTGATGACCTTGACTTGACTTTCAGGGCTGGTCCTGGCCTGGCTCCTAGGGAGTGAGGACATCTCCTCCAGTTTCAGGCCATGCTCAGGTCACCTTCATCATAGCGACTAGCTTGTCCTTTACCTGTGCTCCCATCAGAGCTTCATCATAGTCCTGAGCACACAGCACAGCAGCCACCTGTTTGTCTGTCCACCTCCCACAGGCTTCTGATGAAAGGGACTGCACCTTGTTCATCTCTGTGTCCCCAGTGTCGACACGTTGCAGGCATCATGAACTGGTGAACCAACGCATGTGTGAATGGATGGATGAGTGGATGATGGATGAATGGATGGATGGATGATGGATGGATGGATGGATGGATGGATGGATAATGGATGGATGGATGGACGGACAGATGGATGGATGGATGGATGGATGATGGATGGATGGATGATGGATGGATTGATGGATGGATGGATGGATGGATGGATAATGGATGGATGGATGGACGGATGGATGGATGTACCGAGTGTGTTTTGTGTAACAGTTTCTGTGCTGTGCCTCTTACATGCATTATCTCATTTAATTGTTACAACAACCCTAGCGGGTGTGCACCATTTTCATCCCTGTTTCACGGGGTAGATTGAGGTCAGGTAATCTGCTCAGTATCACACTGCTGCAGCCAGTGGAGTCTGCACTCTTACCCAGCCCACCAGACCAAGGAGAAAGGGGATACCAGAGACAGTTTTTGGCTTTATACTACTGAGGGGGCCCCACCCTCTGTAAAGACAGGGCTGTTCAAGGACAGCCTGTCACTGGGGGATATCGCAAGATGCCCTCCTATCCTGCCCACAAACCTTGACGATCAAGCGAAGCCCTTAGCACAGTGCTTTGAGAACACCCCAGGGGACCATCCTGTCTCACTCTTCCCATCCCCACTACCCACCCCATGTCCTCCCAAGTCCTCCTGGCTCAGCCTTCTCTCTAAAGTCCTCTTTAGTGGCTGCCACCTTTCCCCGTCCCGTGTCCTAGCCTTCATCACATGCTCTTCTGCACCGTCTGTACTTTGCCCACATGCTCACCTGCTGTTATAGTTGCAGGCTTACGTTTCATTCTCCTCCCTAGACTGCAAACCGCTGGGGAACGGTTGTGGCCACCCTCCACACCTCCTGGGCTGTAATTTGGTTGCATGGGCACGTGGCTATAACTTCTCCTAAACCGTGTAACCGAAAGCTCTCAGGACTTCCTATGTGTCCATTGTTCAGAAGCAAAGAAGGCAATTGTCTGACAACTACCTGAGTGGTCAACAAAAGTCAGATTCCATTGCAGCAGAACTCTCAGAATTCTTTTGCTGTAGCTAGATCTATATATTTTTGCATATATACAGTACTCTCTTAAAATAGGGAAATCCTTCCAGAGTTCTGAAGCTCATTTTTATAACGCTCTTGGTTGAAATAGCTCGGTTTAAACCTTTGTCATTAGTGTCTGGAGAAGAAGCCTTAGAGACTTAGAGAGAGCCCTCTTGTCTGAGGCCCCCGGTTCAGGCAGGTCTGTGTGAAGGCGTTTGGCAAACCAGGACGCTCTCTAGGACTGGTTGGTAGGTGGTCACCAGACCCTGGGCCACTGTAGGAGGTGTGGAGCCCCTCCCACCCTCCATCGCCCGACTCTCCCCTTCTCCCACCCTCCTGTCCTTCCAGTAACAGCTGGGCAGGGCTGTCCTCAGATTACCCCAGTGATCAGGGTTTGAGGAATGCAGACAAGTCGGACAGGGCACTTGAGAGGGGTTCAGACTCCCCGGCGGCTCCACCCAGTGCCTCTTTACAACCCCACCTGAGGAGAAGAGGTCTTCAGAAAGCCCTGTTAGGTGGCATCAAAGATGCTGGTCAACCGCAGCAAACTTCTGGGTGTGCGTGGCTGTGGGAGGTGAGTTTCTGTTAGAAAGAAGGGCCTCGCCTCCAGATGGGGGTAGGTGAGATCTCCTGGGACACGAGCTCCCTGGAGAAGCGTGTTTCTGACCATCAGAGCACGTCACCACTCTGTAGAGAAGGGTTTTATAGCTGGGACTTGGCTTCCAGGGCTGGGCATGTAGGCACATGTGGTGTGGCTTCTGGAACACAGCCAAGACTTCCCTGCTCCCAAACGACTGCATTGGCCTCATCCCTGCTGCCTGAATTCCACAATGAGGGCTTCAGTTTTTTTCGTTGTAAAAATGAAAATATCTCATGGTGTTGGTTCCACTGATTGAGGTTTCCGTCAATGAATGGGTTTACTAGCTCCTTTCCCCTGAATAGTTTTAGGAGAAAGAGAGGGGAGCACGTAGAGCACCTCGTCTTCAGGAGGCACCCAAGCAACCAGCTGGTTCAGAAGCCCCAACTCACAGCCCACAGGCCAAGCCTGGCCCATAGGCTTGTTTTGTGGGTCTAGAATAGTGTCTAACAAAAAGGTTAAATCTGATTTCCTCTAACTGGAGTGGATATGAACACCCCGGTTCATCATAGACCCCACCACTCACTGCCGTGCACCTGTCTGCTTCACCTGTTCAGGATACCTGGCCTGAAGGGATTCATGACCCCAGAATTCTAGTCCAGTTTTCCACTCAATACAAAAGTCCCTTAAACATCGTGCAGTCGATATTCTTCCATTTATTCACACATTCATTAAAAAATGTATTGTGCACCTACTACAGGCAGACTCAGAGAGCCCTTGGAGATGTTCCAGTCATAGCGCGTCACTGCACAGGTGGCACAATTAAGGCCCAAGGAGCTGCGTGACTTGCATAACACCACAAAGCTGCTTGGACGCAAAGCTGAGTTTAGTGACAAGCCGGGTTGCCAGATTTATATTTCTATAATATATTTATTTAGTAAATATGTATTTAAGATAAATTTAAAGACATGAATATATACATCTAAGTTGCTCAACACACTCCAGACAGGACAAACCCAAACAGAACCATACCACAACATTATTAAAATCAAACTCTGCAATGCCAAAGATAGAGAATTCTGAAAGCCGCAAAAGAGAAGCACCATGTCATGTACAAGGGAACCGCAATAAGATTAAGTACAGATTTCTCATTGGAAACCACAGAAGCAAGAAGGCAGTGGGACGACATATTTAAAGTGTTGAAAGCAAAAAATTGCCAACCAAGAATTCTATATCCAGGAAAATTGTCTTTCAAAAATGAGGGAGAGATTAAGACATTCCCAGATAAACAAAAGCTGAAGAAGCGTTCATTACCACTAGACTGGCCCTGCAAGAGATGCTAATGAAGGTTCTGCCGGTTGAAAGGAAAGGGCAATAGACAATAGATCAAAGTTGCATGAAAAATAAAGCTCTCCAGTAAGGGTAACCCTACATGGGTAAATACAAATGCCAGGACTATTTTATTTTTGGTTTGTAACTCCATTTTTCACTTCCTACAGGATTTAAAAGACAAATGCATAGCATGTAATGACAAATCAGTGATTTTGGACTCAAAATGTATAAACACATAATTTGTGACAAGAACTACATAAAGGTCAGGGGAATGGAGGGGTATAGGAACATAGTGTGTGTATACTATTGAAATTAATTTTTTTCAGATTTAGGATGTTAAATTTAAGCCCCAAGATAACTACAAAGAAAATATCAGTGAATAAGCAAGCTCATTGAGACAGAACGTACAATACAGGCTGCCAGGGGTGGAGGGCAGGTGGGATGGGGAGTTCATGTTTGGGGAGATGAGAAAGTTGTAATAAGGAAAGGTGGTAAGAGCATTGCAACATTGTGAATGTAATTAATCCTACTCAATGACATGTTTGGGAATAGTTGATATGGGAAAGTTTATGTTGCATATATGTTCCCATAATTAAAAAGTTAAAAAGAAGAGCAACTTAAAAGACAATGACATTTTTGAAGAGGTTTTGGACCACAGAAGGGTTACAACTGTGGCAGGCGAGGATCATTGGTGTGGGGTGTCAGTGATGGGGGATACAAGAGAGGAAGTTCACCTGGGCATATATACAAGGTATAAAATGTGTTCAAATGTTCATGGGGCATTGTCACAGTGGGTAGAGATTCACACAATAACAGAAAGAATATTGAATTTCCATCCTGGGGAGCTCTGCCCCATTCTCTAATGGGACAGCAACAATCTCAAAAGCACAGGGGCAATGACTAGTGAAGAAGGATGGTCCATTGATGAGCCCTTGATATTGACGACTATGTTTATGAGCCTTTGCCCTGGAAATTGCAACATAACCTAGTATTGTAGGGTGCCTAAGAGTTACCTACTGGGAGCCTCCATGTTGCTCAAATGTGGCCTCTCTCTAAGACAAACTCATCATATAAATGCATTACCTATCCCCCCCGCCCAGTGTGGGACATGACTCCTGGGGATGAGCCTCCCTGGCACCGAGGGATTACAACCAAGTACCAGCTGGTGATGAAACTGGAAAAAGACCTTGAATAAAAGGGGGGAAAGGTAAAGACAAATGAGTTTATATGGCTAAGAGACTTCAAAGTGAGTCAGGAGGTCGACAGAGAGGTAACGCTTATGCAAGTCTCAGCAGGACCTCATAGACTTCCAAAGTAGATACTACTCTAAATAGTGGAGCTCCTGAGGGCTCTGGAGACACCCAGTTCTTATGGTCAGGGCAGATAGCTCCGGAGTTTGGTGCCTTGCCAGTGGGCCCTACTTCAGAGTTTGTGCTCTTGAGTGTGACAGAGTTGGATTCAGATATGACTTCTCTATACATGCCTCTTCTGTCTCTTTTGTTTGACTCTATAGTTGGTGCTGGAGTTGGTAGGTGTACATCCAAGAGACTTGAATCTCGGGGCTGTCCATATGCCAGTTGGGCCCTAAGCCTCAATGGAGTTGCAACAGCTACTCTCCAGTTCATTGGACTCACCCAGGACAACTAACAAGGAGGTAAGGATGGACAACCACCACACCAAGGAATCGAGAGAGTCTACAACTGCAAGCAAGAGAGTCCCATCCATCAGCCATATAGGATCAAAGGCCCCTCTCTATTAGAGGTGGAGTGAGCATCACCATCCCAGAATCCTCAGGACTGGGGAATAAAATATGAACTAGAGTGGACTTACTGGTATTCTACTACAGACTTATTGTGATTCTAGCAATGGAAGAAATTATATCATGCATATGGAGACAGTGGCTACTGGGTGTGTTGAAGTCAGGGAGAGGGAAAAAGAGGTGTAATATGGGGGCATTTTTGGGACTTGGAATTGTCCTGAATGACATTGCAATGACAGATACAGGTCATTATATCTCCTGCCATAACCTATAGAAGTGAGTGGGAGAGAGTGTAAACTACAATTTAAACTATAATCCATGCTTAGTGGCAATGCTCCAAAATGTGTTCATCAATTTCAATGAATGTACCACACTAATGAAAGAAGTTGTTAATGTGGGGAAATGTAGGAGGTGTGGGGAGTGGGGCATATGGAAATCCCTTATATTGTTTATGTAGCATTTTTTGTAGTCTAAGTAGCTTTTAAAAATAAATTAAAAATATATTTTAAAAAAAAGACAATGACAATTAAATGCAATACATGATCCTGATTGGGAAATAACAAGGGAGGAGAAAAGGCTCAAATGGACATTATTGGGATGTATGAAAGAATTGGAATATAGACTATAAGCTTTATACCAATGTTAAATTTCTTAAACTTGATCACTGCACTTAAGGCGGCTACGTAAGTGCAACCCTTGTTCTTAGGAAATGTACGTGGCCGTATTAAGTTTTCAAGGAGCATTATGTATACAACATACACTCAAGTATTCAGAAAACGGATGGACGGATGGAAAGAGTAGCAGGGCAAAGGTGGCAAAGTGTTAAAATTGGCAGATTTGGGTATCTGGGGTGATAGGGGAGTGTTGAAGTTCTCTGTACAGGGCTTGTCTTAATTTAGTAACTATCCTGTAAGTTTGAAAGTATTTCAGAATGAAAACGTAGGGGACATCTTCAAGACCTTGTGGTCGGCGATGGTTGCTTGGAACTTACACCCAAAGCACAAACAATGGAAGAAAAAACAGATAAACAGGACTTCCTCAAAATAAAACACTTTGTGTTTCAAGCTACTTTGTTAAGATGGAAAGGTAGCCTACTCAATGGGAGAAAACCTTCAGAAACCACATATCCGACAAGGGTTTCATTTCCATGTTATATAAAGAAATCATACAACAAAAAGACAAGCAACCCAATTTAAAAATAGGCAAAAGAGGAAATGCAGATGGCCAAAAGCACATGAAAAGATGCGCAACATCACTAGCTATTAGGGAAGTGCATATCAAAACTACAATGAGATATCATTTCACACCTTACAGAATGGCATTAAAAAAAAAAAGCAAAAAAAAACAAAAAACAAAACAGAAAACAACAAGTCCTAGAGAGGATGTGGAGAAATAGGAATACTCTTTCACTGTTGGCAGAAGTGTAAAGTGGTGCAGCTTCTGTGGAAGACAGTTTGGCAGTTCCTCAGAAGGCTAAATATAGAACTGCCATGTGACCTGGCAATCCCTCTGCTAGGAATATATCCAGAAGAACTGAAAGCAAGAGGCTAAATATAGAACTGCCATGTGACCTGGCAATCCCTCTGCTAGGAATATATCCAGAAGAACTGAAAGCAAGGATGTGAACAGATATTTGCAAACCGATATTCATAGCAGCATTATTCACAACTGCTGAAAGATGGAAACAACCTAAATGCCATCAGCCGACGAATGGATAAGCAAGATGTGGTCTATCCATACGACAGAATACTATCAGCTGTAAGAAGAAATGGCGGAGCTCATGGCAACATGGATAAACTTTGAGGATATTATGTTGAGTGAAATAAGCCAGACACAAAAGAGCAAATATTATGGTCTCACTGATGTGAACTAAATAAGATGAGTAAACTTATGGAGTTAAACTATAGAGTATAGAGTATAGATAGGTTACTAGAAGACAGAATGTGGGTTAAGGAGGAGGAGCTGATGCTGAATGTATGTAGAATGTTTAGTAAGGTTGATTGTAAATATGTGGTAATGGATAGAGTTGATGGTAGCACATTATAATGAGTATAGCACACTGCTGATTTATAAATGTGATTGTGACTGAAAAGGGTAGACTAGGGAGGTTAATGTTAATTGAAAGACAGCTGGAGGATAATTTAGGAACTGTATAACATAGTGATTTTGGGGGTAGATAAGGATTGTGGTCAATAATACAAACACAAGAATGTTTTTCTACACAAAGGGTTAAGAATATGGTGATGCATGGGGAAAATAGAACTAATGTAACTTGGAGACTATGGTTAACAGTAATACTGTAATATTTTTGTAGCACAGGCAAAGAAGTTACTATATCAATGCTAAAGGTAAAAAAAGAATATGGGTTGAGTTTTATGAGATATGAATATGACTAAGCATTTTCTTTTTCTTCACTAACAAGGAGACCATGGCCATGTCATTTAACCAATCTGTGCTCATTTGGGTGTCTTTCTGAGCACTGGAGAAATAATTGAACTTGTTTTCAGGAGTCAATTAGAGAAATGTGTCCGGACAGAATTTTTTAAAGTAACACTTCCATAATGTTAATCTGCCTTTTGTCTCTTATTTTATTTTTTGAGATCAAAATAAAGTTTACAAAAAAAGAAATAGAAGAGGTTGTCCATGGAGTTGTTTGCCTTATTAAAATAGCCTGTGATCCCTATTTCTTATTAACATAAGATACTTTACAGAAAGAAGAAAATCTATTGAAATAACCCATGCCAAGCACCTAAAACAGGGTTTTCACATGGTAATGTGCAATAATGCTAGTTTTTCTCCTTCTACCGACAAAATCAAATTCAGCAAAATTAAGGCACCATGGCTCATAATTTGGCCCCTGCCATTCTTCCTGTGAAATTTTATGTTCCACAATAAACCTGTGGGTAGTCCTCGGACAGCTACCCATGCTGCTGCTGAGTCCCTGTGGGAGGGCACGCACCCTGTCCCGCCCGGCACAGGAAACACGGCCAGGGCCTTCCAGCTTGGGGAAGCTCCCAGGGAACTGTAGGGCTCCCTCTGTGGTGGCCGCCTCGTACCTCAGTTTCCTCATGTGTGAAATGGAATCATAATGTATCTCCACCACCAGGTTATTGGGACACTTCCTGGAGATGTAAGGAAAGGGCTTGGAGAGAGCCTGTCACATATCAGTATCTCCCTACATGCTCGCATATTATTTTGGGAGCACCTATTGCATTGAAGATACCTGTGTACTTATCTGCGTAATTTTTTCTCTGTCACCCAAGAAGCCAGCAAGCCTCCTGGTAACCAGTAAGTGCACTCTATGTGCTTGGCAAACCAAACTGAACTAACGCCTCACCTCACTCCAAATTCTACTCTGTCAATGTACACAAATAAGTTTTTCACCATAGTAGTCAGCAAAGAACAATATTCTACATTCTGGTTTTTCACTTTTCATCATCCACACTTTTGTCATGTTAATAGCTTTATAGGTATTTACTCATTTCTCCTCGTATTTTTATAACTGAATTTGCTATGAACATCTTTGGCATTTTTTAAAGGATTTGTTTCCTTATGGCAGCAAGTCTGATCAAAACATAAATATCTTTATAGCCTTTGAAGGAGCTCGCCAGACTGGCTGACCTCCAGAGAGCACGAGCTCATGATTTTGTTACTTTAAAAGGGATGTAATAATACCTCTAAGTTGTTTTTATTTGCCTGTTTTTAATTACTAGCAAGGATGGACATTTTATCACACAATGAGATACTGTTTTCTTTTTTTTTTAATTAATTTTTTTTATATTTTAAAAGATGCTTAGATTACATAAATGTTACACAAAAATTACAGGGATTCCCATGTTCCTCACCTCCCACACCTCCCATAACCTCCCACATAAACATCCTTTATTAGAGTGGCACATCACCTGCAATGGATATACACATCCTGGGGCTTTGCCATTAATCATGGACC
>JAQZBX010028191.1:0-27940 GCA_029593785.1 Cabassous unicinctus | reverse complement strand
TCACATAATAGACAAAGGGCTAATTTTTATTATTTACAAAGAGCTCTTACAAATCAATAAGGAAAAGACAAACAGCCTGATATGCAAAAGACAGATCGCAGAAAAGAAAAACGCTTTTGGCCGGTGACATATGAAATGAAGCCCAATTTCACTCATAAGAAATGAAAATTAAAATACCATTATCTTAATTAAAAAAAAAAAAAGATTGGCAAAGCTTTAAAGTTTATCCTAACTTGGAACCTCCAGAAGCAGACACCAAGACAAGTGTTTGAGAGCAAGTAATTGATGTGGGAGGGATCCCAGGAAATGCCAGCAGGGGCTGGAGACATCAGAGAGGGAAGGAAGGAAATAAAGACAGTTACTCCTGTGACCGGGGTTTAATCCTGCTGAGAATTCCAGGGGTGGAGTGAGAGGAGGAGAATTATCTCCTCAAAGGGGTGAGGGACCTGGGGTACTTACACCCCAGCTCCCATCAGATATTGGTCAAAGGTTGCTGGGACAGGGAGTTGTGGTCATTAATTTCCCAGCCCCTCTGGCCTGCAGTGAGCCCATGTGGGCAAATCAGCCCCAGGCAGCCCGCAAAGCCCAGGCAAAGGAGGGGGGCACTCATGATGGGGAGGTGGGTGGCATGAGCCAAAATGCAAAGGACCAGGGCTCTAGGGTCAGGCTGTCCACAGCATTTGCTCTACAAGTCTGCAACTATCCAGTGCTTGCTGTGTGCAAGGTGCTGGTTAAGCATTTCTACGGAGCCCTATTTCATTTAATCCCTTTAACCACCTTTTGATGTAGACACTGCTTCTACCCTCATCTTCAGATGCTCAGGCAAAGACAAAGTGACTTTCCCAAGGTCGTGCAGCTACGAGGTGGTAGAGCAATGCTTCCCGTCAGGCTGACCAAAACCACAGCCCCATCTCCTGACCCATGGACGAAAGAAAGGTTCTCGCACACCATGGGTGGAGATGCAACTCTGGAACCATCTATTTGGCAATAGCTGTCAACATTTGAAATGCTCCACTTCTAGGAATTTATGCCACCGATATACTGGCAAAAGTGGGTAGTAATGGAATGAGAAAGCGATGCCAGTGTTCTTAATCATGAGAAAAAAACTGGAAACAATATAACTGATGTTAATAAAGGACTATTAAAATAGTTTATGGTATGTCCACACAATGAAACACCACCCAGGAGTTAAATATAAAGCCAAGGTTCCACCATACTAGCAGATATCAAAAAAGAAGCGAACTAGCTCCCAACAAGAGAGATTCCTGGAGTTTGGAATTATATACATGTAGCAGTTGGTTGTCCAGGGGATTAGAGGAGATGACTTAAGGTCTCCATTAAGATGGGAGGCACAGGGAACATAGACACACTTCCCACCCTCAGATCCCCTTTGGACTGTCTTCTATGTTGTCACGTGGGGCTGGGAAGGTGGTGTCACATAGCGTTTCCATGTGGAAATTAAGTTCTAGCATTTCTTGGGAAGTTTACATTTTCCTGAATCCCAGGAAAAATCTATCAAGACATTGAGAAAATGAGAAAAAGTATTATAAATTCTCCTATGAGAATTAAAGTTTTACAGTCAACATGCAGACATTACTTGTTTGAAGGAATCTACTGATATTCAGTGGAAAGCCACAGAAGAAAACACTGACAGGTGGGATCAAAGCTTAAAAAGGACATTCCCGTGAACCTCGACCTGGCCATGTAGAGGTCAACTCTAATCAGTTAGTCTTGCTTTTAGTGTGGATTTGAGCCCTGTCTACTGCTAATGGTAAGATGTTATTGCAAATAAAACAAATATTAATAACTTTATATGTATAGTTATTCAAATCCTTTGAGTGGAGTTCCAAGAAATAACAAAGTTGGAAGCAAAATAAGTCCTTTGGCAATTTCTTGATTCTGCGTGGTGCTTTCAACCATGCTAGGAGACCTGCATGTTACATTATTCAAAGACAACCCAATGATAATGTTCTCTGGTGCTTTCCAACATTTAAGTATTTGCTATAGTAGCTACAATTCTTTATAAATACTGTTACATTTACTATTTATCAAACAATATTTTTAGCTATCCATAATAATTGGCAAAGGAAAGAGTGTGACGAATGTTGGACGTATTTTAAGAATAACTGATAATTTCAGGAGTTCTAATTTTCTTGATATCAGATCCCAAAGACTAATATCTGTTGGGAATTTGGAAACACTAGTGCTGTCACAGAGGCTACTGGTGTCTCAATTAGAAGAGTCCTGTTGTTCGATAGGTGGATGGTGAGGTCTTCTAATGCAGTCCACAAGCCCAAGAAAGAGCACACAAACCAGTCATCACAATGTGCCTTCTATCATTTACCAGCAAGGAACAAGTAGACACAAGAGGTTGAGGAAGAGAGCTACAATGTGTAGAGGAGCATGATGATGACGATGATGATGATGGTGATGACATATGTGTGCTTGTGTGTGCCACATTTTTGGTGTGCACATGTGCACTGACTTCTCTGGGCTGTACATTTTCCATCTGTAAACTAAAGGAGTTGGAGAATTTGGTGATTTTTCAAACATTGTTTTGCAATGAAATCTGACCCTAAGCGAAAGGCTGTCTCAGTTTTGTATGGTTGCTGTAACAAAGGATCACAAACTTGATACCTAAAACAACAGAACTTTATTCTCTTGCAATTCTGGAGACTAGAAATCCAAATCAAAGTGTCAGCAGAGCCATGCCCCCTCTGAAATGTATAGGGGAGAATCTTTCCTTGCCTCCTCTAGCTTCTGGTGATTGCCAGCACTCCTTGACATTGCTTGGCATTTAGCTGCAACACTTCCATCTCTGTCTCCATTTGGCCACCTGGCCTTCTTCTCTCTGGGTCTCTTCTCTCCTTATTATAAAGACACCAGTCATTGGTGTCCTCCTTGTCAGTAGGGTCCACTCTACCCCAATATGAACTCATTTTAAATGAACTAATTCTATTTTCAATGATGCTATTTCCAAATAAGGTCATATTCTGAAATACCAGGAGCTAGGACTTAAACATATCTTTTTTTCTTGGGGGGAGCACAATTCAACATATACCAAACCCCCAAGGTGGACCATAAAAGAACAGTAAGCTTAGTATGTGCCCACCTCTATCCTGACCACTGTACCCTTCTTAACTAAATCTCTAAGCTTCACAACAACCCGTATTTCCATATTACAGATGAGAAAACTGATGAGGATCAGAAGGGAGTTAAGTAACTTGCCCAAAGTCACATGCAGAGTGTGAAGTTAGGGTGGGTGGTCGGAAACCCAGCCCTGCCTGTGCATCTCCCCTTCACTTTGCACAGTGGCACTGAAGGCAGCCCCACAGAACCTTCTGGCTTCGCAGAAGGCAGTGGGAAAAGTCACTGCCCTGTATGATTTCTCCATGGTCTTTTCAGTTTAGGTCTAACTCAAAGATATTCCACTATCACTGTCCATTGTTATGGTTTGTTGAAATCTGTCCATCTATGGAGCATTTATACATCATTTTCTGACATGAACATCACACAAACTTCGTAGTTTATTAGCCTCATATTTAAAACAGGGAGCAGAAAGATTCAGTGGCAGAGGCAACTCTAGAACTCCTGAGCCCTGGCTCAATCAAGACTTGTCAAGTGTGGACACGGTAAAAATACTGTTTTATTTTTCATACCTAGTCTTGTACAAAGTAAGTGTTCAATAAGGGTCTATTCAATTGCATAGATGATTATGCCTGCTTTCTGTTGATAAAATCAAAGTTAGGAAAGAACAATGGGAAATCTCATGAATTATGATTCTGTTTACCTTTCCATTGTTGATCTGACGCATTTATTTCTTTGAGGGATGCCGTCTGTTATCCTTAGACTCACATGCACACAAAAGGGAACAGGCATTATTGATTATTCTTCAACTGACCATGAGGATTGGTGGCCCAGAAGTACAATGCAGCAATCGGTAATACTGTCATCAGGCTGGGATTCCAAATTTGCTGCAGAACAACAAGGAAGCCCTGTTCCGGGGCACTGATAGAACTGTCTTACAGAGAGCATTTGGGCACCAGTGCATCCAAAACCTTAGAATGTGCAAACCCTTTGACATAGAAATTCCAATTCAAGGAATTTATTCCAATAGGACCCAAAGATTTGGATACAGAGCTGGTCATCACAGCATTGTACAGCATTACAAAAGCAAAAAAATAAAATAAAATTTGTAAATGACTTAAATGTTTGTAATGGGGAATTGGTTCAGTGAATTATGTCAGCTCTGCTCTACGGACTATTATTTTAGCTCTTGGAATTTTTGTGTGTGTAGCAAATCATGTAGCCACATGAGATAATGATCATAATATATTTTTAAGAGGAAAAAAAGCAGTTATATAATAACAAGTGGGCATGGGTTCAGTTATATAATAGATATGTATTTTATATAAATAACATGATGTTGGAAAAATGTTTGCTATAAGTTAACAGTAGTTCTCTCTTGGTCATTGAAATCATGGATGCTTTTATTATTTGTCATTTTGTTTATCTCCAGTTTTATAAGTAAGTACGTTCATTCGTGTTGGGAATTGAATCATGTACTCCACAAAAGACACATTCGAGTCTTAATCCATGTTCCTGTGGGGTGTAAACTTCTTTGTAAATAGGACTTTTGAAGATGTTTTCATTGAAGTGTGGGCTCATTTGTGAATAGGATCTTCGAAGATCCCATTTAGATGAGGCCAAATTGAATGAGGATGGCCTTACTCCATAGGGCTGGAATCCTTATAAGCAAAGAAATGCAGATGCCGTCAGAGAAGCCAGAGAAAGCCACAGGAGGAGACCAATGAGACAGATCATGATATGACGGAGGCAGAGATGTAAGCCAAGGAACCTCAAGGATTTCAGCAAAGTATCACCCGACCTTACAGACGCTGGGAGAAAGCCAGCCCTGCCAGTGCCTTCATGTGGGACTTCTAGCATCCCAAACCCGGAGGCAATTCATTCCTGTTGTTTAAGCCAAACTTATCATGGCAGCAACCCTGGCAAACTGAGACAGATTGAGTAATGCAGAACAATAAAAATTCATAATAATATTCTTGTTACTCTTTCCTACACCTCCCCATGTTCAGACCCTCACTTTATCTTGGCCTCCCCAAGTCCTGACCTTTTTCCTACTCCAACACCAAATCTTCTCATTTCTCTTTCCCTTAGGAAAATCTTCCAGACTCTAACCAGAGTTGCATAGCCAAACTTAACTAATAACATTAATTACTACGAATGTACTAAGAGTAAATAATAGTTCAATGTTCGCTCTTAACAGAGACCTTTAATGCCTTAACCCAAAAGAATGGACAATGGTGGGAGTACAGGCTCTGTAACTTGGTGACTTTACAGGATGATCAGGACCTGGTTCCTTAGTGAGGGAGGGTCCCAGAAGGGTACGGAGTCCCTCCCAGCCTTACCCACCTTTCCTGACCTTTGGCTCTTTCCAACCCTTCCTTTTAAGGCTCCAGACTTTTTGTGCCCATTGTCATATTTTGTAAACTTTTACTTGCCACACGTTAATACAGATGAGTGTGGAAGTCCTTGAAGTTGCTCTCCATAGCCAGCGTCTTTATTACGACTGTAACCTCGGTGTGCATGGCATTTCCATAGTCTAAGGATCAAAAAAAGCCATTTGCCTTTGCTGAACAAATGCCCACCCAGATGTAAAACTTGTCCAAGGCTTCAATAAGGCCAAGAATGTATTTAGGGAAGGTGAGGTAATGTCATAGACACAGAAGATTATGAATTTAATGGTTGGAAAAAGAGCAGAAAATAGGCTATTCTTAGTCATTGATGGGAACTTGGAACCATAGGCCATAAATACATAGTTAGCCCATCAAAATGACTAACTGGGATATGAAAACCAAAAGAAATTCCATCTTCAACTCACTGGTCCCACTGCACAAACACAATCCTCTGATGGCTACATTTACAATGCCATCCCTCCAGATTTTCCTTATTCCAAATAAATCATCACCAATCTCACTGACCCAAATCCCATTTCCAACTAAACATCTTTAATCTCTCTCTCTTGAGCCTAAATGCAAGTGCAGTAAAAATATTATGAATCCTTTAGGGTACTTTGCACCAATTAAAAGTGGCATATTAAATTTCTGAAAACCTTTGTAATCTGCAGTATAAAATCACATTTTATGTTAGCAGATAATTTAGAATCCATAAGCTAATTAAGTGAAGTGAATGACAACTGTATTCTCTAGATAAATGACATATCAGTCACAGATAATGTACAAATTTAAGGGACTGGAACATTTGGAAGGAGAACAAAAACTAGCAACAAGAATTTGAGCCTCAAATGTCGGCTCTTATACATAAATTCAACTAATTATATTAACCACAGCATGGAATTAATTACTGGAGTCTTTCTGAGTCCAAATCTCCATAGAGTTAGGGGGATTGCTCTCTTCTGTGGTTGAGAGCTACCGCCTCATAATACTGAGGTATGTTGTTGACATCCCTGCATGTAGAGACAGGATACAAGGTCTCTATCCCTGCCCCACATCTCTGGATGAAAGGACCATGGCTACTGATGAAAAAGTAGAAGGCTTCCTTATTGAGTTTCAAAAATTACATGTTTAGTGGAGGTGTCATGTTCTGGGCCCAGAAGCCTTAGGGTCATATAATGTTAAGGCTTAGGAGAAACTTAAAGACCATCTAGCTCCATGTTGAGAAGGATTCTAAGGCTGGGTTCAAGCTCATAATGAAAGAATAGAGTGATCAACTAGAAATGTCTGGCATGGACCCAGGGATAAGTGGGACATGGATGCCAAACCTGATCTAGTTCAAATCCCTCATTTAAGAAAGTAGGAGTTAAATCCAAAAAGGCAAAGTGCTTGTCCAAAGTCAGAAGGTGGCTAGTGACCAAAATTGGGAAAAGAATGCAAGAATTTAAGTTCCAACAATACCACAGTACCACCGCTTAGAGGTCCCCCAGAAGATCTTAAGGATTTAAAGACAAAAAGAGCAACAAAAATTCATATTTGTATGGTACCAGCAGAGAAGGATTGTATCCCTGCACCTGGATAGCTCCATAAAGAAGATCTCAAGTTTCTCCAGGCCATAGCCATCCCTCTTAGGACCATAACCAAAGCTCCACTGACTTCAATGCTCAGAGAGATTTCCATATTGTTGAACACCCAGACATACAGAGAAGAAAATCAACTATTTTTGGTGAGCTAAGGAAGGGTATTGTCCCATGTACAATAGAAAAACACCTGAAGGTCAGAGTAAACAAGTTGATAAAGTTCTGAGGACAATCACCATAAATTAGATAAGCTAGAAAAGTTTCACTGGTTTCCTGAGTCCCTGGTTCCCCAACTCAAGAGAAGAACCTTTGAGAGGAGGGATGGAGCTTTATTCTTTTTGCACATCAAACCCAAACACAGTAATGAGCATGGAGCAGGTGGGCTTCAGACACTGTGGGTCTCTGGGTTAACACAAGCATCCTAGCAGGCAGCCAGATGGCAAATGTGTTAGTGAGAACTCTTTTAGTTGTAAATGATAGACTCCAACTCAGACTTACTTAAGCTAAAAAAGGTGATGTATGATTCATGAAACAAAAGAGTCAAAGACATGTAATTTCAGGCACAGTTGGATCCAGGAGTTCAAAGCTAGTCATTGGCTCTTAGATTTTTCCTCCATCTTTTAGTTCTTCTTTTTCTTATTGGCTCCATTTTCAGGCAGATCCTCCCTCATGGAAGTCCCTGGAAGCACTGGGCTAATATCTTCCCAACTTCAAGTCCAGCAGGCAGACAGAGAGCGAGAGAGAGAGAGACAGAGAGAGAGAGAGAGAGAAAGAGAGAGCGAGAGAGAGAAAGAATGAGAGAAAGTTGGTGGATGATGGTAAAACTTTGGTTGCAGGGACATTCAGTCCCATCTGTCCTAGCTGAGAGATAGGGTCCTGCAACTCAAAACAACTGATGTTACCAATGGGTCAAGATAAGACCTTGGGCCCTGCTTGAAATTCTCCTCAGAGGTGATTAAAAAATGGAAAATTAGACCTGGGAAAAGGGGCGGGCACGACTCGGGAACCCTGAGGCCCACAGTGAGCCAGTAGTCAATGAACGTCTATTGGCTGAATGAAGAGAAAGCTGGATGATGACCAGGTTAAAGCTTGCTAATAAATGAAGGGGAGGGGAGAGCCATATAAAAGTGTAAGACAAGATGAACGAAATGCATTCTACAGCAGAAGGTTTGGGTTAAGGGAGAAGGGGACACTAGAACTTTGTTGGGAGAGGGAAGACTGTAGACTCTGCAAGACCAGGAAACCCGGCACATTGTCACACTGTCCATAAAAAAGGTTGAACCAAATGCTTAAAGATTCACATTGAGGTCTTTGGTCACCTTTAGGTCCCCACTGAGGGCCCGAGCCCTGGACTTGCTGAAAGATGGATGGCGTGTGGGTTATGCCGCCAGTTCCCACATTTGGAGAAATGAGGCCTCTTATTAACTCTGAAAAGGTGCTTGGGCCACGCAGACAAGATGCCGTCCTCTGCTTGCAAGAAGGCGCTGCTGCAGGGAGCAGCCCTCGGCTTGAAAGCACTGGGCTTCCCTCTGGCCAGCCCGCCTGGCTTGGCTTTCTTGCCCTGTGGCAGCCTTCAAAGGACTCCTCCTTGACACAGTGTCCACAGAGACTGGCTTCTTAGGTGAGAAATATTTTAAATCTCCTGAATGGCTTAATCCTCCTAATGGCTTACCTTTCTTTTAAGTCTGGGCCAGAGAGAGAGAATTCACTACCGAGAATAATACTCTTAATAAGAGTTACTAAGTAGTTACAATTTAGTAATAGTAACCAAGAGTTACTAAACACACAGTGCAGGGTGCTTTTGTTTCCATCTGTGTAAACCCACAGCCATATCCTATGGGGATTAGCCCACTTGGCAGATGTGGCAACTGAGGCACAGAGAGGGTGAAGTCTTAGTCTAAGGCCACAGAGCCAGCAAGCAGGAGAGTCCTGCTTCAAACCCAGGCAGTCTGACCCCTAAGCCCACACTCTCTGCACCAGGCCCCCATTCCAAGCAGCATCGCCAGGTGGGCAAGACTTGTGCAGTAGCCTCTGCCACCCACCCCACCCCTTTTGCTCACTCCTGGGGCGCCCCCATCCAGAGATCTTCCAGAGATTGTTTTTTGTTGGCTTCTAATTCTTCATGCTGCTACTTTTTAGCTGTGTTACTGATGAGAAAACAGCTTAGTAAAATCAATGGTTTTAAATTATACCTTTATGTACCAAGGATACAAAACAAGCTACAAAACAGAAATACTTTCCCGTGACAAAAAATCAATCTTGCTGATGCTACTGTTCCTTGTTTGCCTCTCCCCCCCGCCCCCATTTCCCCCCTCTTACTTAAGACTTTCTCTGCTCTTGCATCTGCCGGCTTTGTGTAGACTTTCTTCAGGTTTCTTGCTCGGGAGACTCGTTTTATCTAAAAGGTCAATTCTTTCAGCGGGGCACCAAGCAGAATTGAATATAATTATCCCAATCTCTACCGTGTAGAATTCATGCTTGAATTCATTCAAAAAATAGCATGCAGTATAATTAACTCAGAGTCCAACCAAACCTATTGAGAAAGCCTCAGGTATCATACAGTTCCACTTACAATAGAACATTTTCATTTAAGGACATTGTACGTATTAACCCAAGTCAGCATCCAATTACTCTGAATAAGTGAATTCTCTGTTCCAGGAATGTAATTTGAAAATGTTGCCATGCAATCTGAGGCAAAGGGTCCTTTTTCATTAATCTAACTCTCATTAAAGTGGAAGCCTGCAGGTTATTTCAAATCCATTAGTTTTAAATACAGGTGATTACAATTCTATTGCACATAAGACAACAGAAGTGTCTATCAAGAAATATTGGGATGTTTCGAGGAATGGGACTGGCCATTGGTTTTGCTGTCATGTTGAGAATGAGATTTACCAGCTGATGGGATGGAAGACTCTTTTCTGACCCCCTCCAGTCCCCCACCCCCCCACCCCAGGGCACACGCAGTCTGCATCAACCTAAAGGCTGGGTCTACACTTCAGAGAGCTCACACTTGCCCAGTTCCTCCAGAATTACCTGTTTTGTACATTTCTAATCCACTTAGCTTAGGAAGATCACCAGTTTTAATTCAGTAAGAAGCTGACACCCTTTGGACACCAGCTCCATCTACCTAGATCCCCCACCTCCGCTCCTGTCTACATCCTACTCATCCTTCTGGTGTCTAATTCAAGGCCCCTCTCCCAGGCAGTCTTCCCTGACTACCCTAGCTGGAGGGAACCGGCTTCTGCTTTGAACTCCTTCAACACAGAGTTTTGCCATCTACTTCCTCAGCATTTTAGTTATCTTTTTATATTTGATCCAACTCAATATGTATTTCTTGAATACTAAGCATATATCAGACACTGGACTAGATGCTAGAGATGTGGTGATGAAAGAGTCACCCACCCCATCCTCAAGAAGCTTATTTTCTAGTGGGGTGGGAGGTGGGGGCAAACAAGTAACCAGGCAGTTACAATGCAGTGGCCATGGTGGCTATGACATGGGATATACAGGGGATGGTGCAAGTCTAAGGGAGACGCCCCCATCCAGAACTTTCTTCACCTAAAACACCCCGATGGCTTCCCGTTAGACACAGACTAGCATCCAAACTCTTAACAAGGTCTCCAAGGCCCCTGATCATCTGGCCCTGCCTCCCCTTCCCACTTGCATATCATCATGATGTTCTACCTCATTAAACCTTAGCCACACTGGCCTCCCTGAGCTCCTTAAACATTTTAAACTCTGCTTCCTCAGCGCCTTTGCACTTACTGTTTCCTATGTTTAGAACACTCTTTCCTAAGTTCTTCAACTTTTTTGCTCCCTTCAGCTCTCAGCCCACATGTCGCATTCCTCAAGGAAGTCCCCTCAGCTATACTTTCTAAAGTAGCCTCCAGGTCCCAGTTTCTCCCTGTCATATCACCTAGTTTGTTTCTTTCAAAACACTTTAGCCATCTGAAATAGTAAGTATTTGTTGATTTAGGTATTTTTTCTGTCCCACTCTACAACATAAGACCCAGGAAAGTATCATGAAACCCAAAGCCCCTAGCCCAGGGCCTGGCATAGAATAGGTAGTCAATACATGCTTGTTGATAAAAAGAATGAATGAATGACTTGGGAGATGCCAATGAAAGGTTGAAGCTCAGATTCATTAAGGAATTATCAGGCAAAAGATATGGAAGAGAAAGAATATTGTCTTATTTTTCAAATTGCATTATAGCATTTGCGACTACCCAGAAGCTTGCGTTCTATATACATGATGTCCAATATATTTCTCTATTGTCAGACTTACTTCATTCTTCAGTGATAAGAAGAACCCAGGGGTAGGCAGAACCTGAACCTAGCAGAAGGAGTCCCAGGGACTTGCCTCTCTTCTGGGTGAAGAAGAAATGGACCAAGCTGAACATGTGAGGTTGAACAGAAAATGGAATCCCAGGGAGCAGATGTGGCTCAAGCGATTGAGTGCCTGCTTCCCACATGGGAGGTCCCAAGTTCAATCTCTGGTTCCTCCTAAAAACAGAAGCAAACAGCTAGCAAACAAATGAAAAAACCAACTCAGGGGAAGCAACATAGCTCAGTAGTTGAGCACCAGCTTCCCACATACGAGGTCCTGGATACAATCCCCCTCTCAGTACCTTAAAAAAAAAAAAAAAAGGAATCCCATTCCCAACCGATTAAATTTCATTCACAAACTTGAGTTTCTGAACCTGTGGGACAATTGGAAAGACCTTTCTTTTAAATAGGTAGTATTTCTGAAATATTCACCCATAAAGTAAGTGGTTGGTTATTGGGTGCAAAGCCCAGGCTTTGGGAAACTGATAAAACTTCAAACATTATCTAAGCCTGGAGAGAATTACATTCTCTTGGAGGAAATAAATTTTTCACAGAGTGATGAACAATTGGTTAGTACTTTTCAGGTTTGGAAGTACATTTACATCCATTAACTCTTCTAGTACCCACAGAAACCAACAGATATCAAAACCTCCTTACAGAGGAGTTAAACAGAGTTCATATAAAGGAATGACTTGCTGAAGGTCATATATCTAGGAAGAGACAAAACCCAAACTTGAACCCAGGTCTTTGATGGGCAATTTCACCACACTTGGCTGCCCATAATGAAGCCATAGTATGAACCAGAGGAAATAAGTCTTCCTGGAAATTCTCTCAGTTGTTTCCAGGAAGACTTGGGACATGCAAGGCCAGGTAGAGGTGGGTATGATTGTCATGAAAGGAGTGGCTCACAGGTTCCCTTGACAATTGGAGAAAGTCATTTAGCAACAATAATTTTCCATTGTTTCAAACTGCCCACATCAACAGTTCCCACTTCCCAGGCAACATCAAGAACCATCACTTTCTTGAAGTCTGCCTTGAATATTCTAGCTCTTACTCTTCCATACAGTGGGTACCAAACAATCCAGCAATTAATCAGATACCACCTTGTACATTGTTTCAGGGGTTGTCTTATCTTCCCAATGACAATGGAAACAACTTGAGCAGGAACAATGCCTAATAATTACAAGATAATAATCCTTTTTATGTATAGGTACTTTTAAGTTTACAAATCACATTAAAATCCTTACCAAATCCTTACCATAGCCCACTGAGGCTGCCAGGACCAGTTATATGGTTACCCACATGTGACAGGTGAGGAAACGGAGGTGGGAGTAGGTTAAAAGCCTTATCTGAGATGGAGCAAGTCACCCAGGAATACAAACAAAAGCCAGTTCTTCTAGTTCCCAGATTCTATCACTATACCACCTGAGATCATCTTTCCCATCCTATGCTGATCCCAACTGGACTTTGCTCTTCCTCTTTTCTTTGGCCCAAATCTGGGGACTTCCAACCTACTCTTCCTTCTATCAACTGGTCCATTCACCTCCTTACCCCAAATATGAGCTCCCGGCTTCTCAGGCTAGCCAGAATGACACACCCCAAGGAGTAATATTCACGGAGAAAAATATCTTGCTGATTAAATAGGCAAGTACATAAATAAATGAAAATATCAGGGCCATTTCTATGGCAGCTAATTGTTTTGGGTTCCATAACTGTGCTTGTCAAGAATTGATAGGTATCAAAGTTTTAAGTAAAATACTATGGCCGTCTGCCTTGGCAGTGCTGGGAGTGACCCCTTTTTGAGAAATGATAGGGACTTCTTTCAAAAGTTAAAATAAAAACAGAACTTTCTGAAAGAAAAAAAAAGGCCATAATATACCCTGAAAAACTTGCAGTTTAAGCACCAATTAGAAAGAAGCTGGTTTTGGTCCAGTAGAAAGAACCTATTTGCAATAAATAAATATGTTATAATAACCAAACTATGATCACTCCCTGCTTTGTAAAATCCTCCTTTATGAGGAACCTTAATATCAATCAATTACTCTAACTTCTCCTTTGGAAATTCCTTAATTGCCTTTATAAGTCAATGAAACTTACTAACCAGTTAAGACTCTTACTTCAGTTTGAGATCTCCCTGACTGAACGAACAGTTTTTCTTTTCAAAAAAAAAAACCCATGTTATTGGTTATTGGTTATTACTGGTGACTTTATTTCTTTCAACAGTTTCTGGTGTCAGAAGTAGGATAAGAGAAGCCCCTCACCATCCCCACAGCTTTTAAGTGACCAGGTGTCAATATCCACAGGACCCTTTGTGTCTGCTGCTCTCTCATCACCAGTGGAGTACAAGGGATAAGTTTCTCCCAGATCTGAGCTTTGTTTTCTTTTCATTGAGCTCTTTGGGTTTATTGTTAGACTTGGTTTTGGTCTGGTCCAGACATCTCCTGGATGAGTACCTAGTTCTGTCTGGGCAGGGTATAGAGGTTCTGGTACACCTTGAGACAACTGCTTTTCTGTTTGTAGAACCCCTGTATAATTTTTGTTTTCTGAGCCTTTGATTGAACAGGGGCTCTTCTTAGTATAAATCTAAATCTCTCTCTTCTCCTCCAACAAAGATGCCTCCTGCCCACATGTTTTCTCACTATGGACCCAGCTCATGTTTGTTTTTAGATAATTGTGTAAATTTCACCAAGGATTACTGGAGGCTGCAGTGACTACTTTAGGGAACACGTGAGCTAACGGAAAAGATACATTTGACATGTACACGAGAAAAGAGTTTCCTGGAATCCAAAAAAGACAGAATGATTCAAAAAGACAGAATGATTCTAAAATAAACTCTCAAAATATTCTTTAAAGCACATGGAGGAAAATTTCAAAACCCTGTTACTAGTTCCACTGCTCCCTCTTATAGCCTCTCAGACCCCTTTTATCCTCTCCTCCTTTCTATCTGATCCCTCAGAACCTGTAAGTCAGTTGCACCTAAAAATTAGACCATCTACTGAGCCTTGCATACTGGGTACTGCTGAATTTAAATCTTGGACCAAGACTTAACTTCGTGCCATTATAAAGGATTTCTCAGACTGTAAGAAAAATTAGACTAAATTTATAGAAGAATTCAAAATCCTGATTAGGGCATATGACCCAGGGCTTCCAGATTTATATCAACTCGTTTACATGTTAGTGAGTCCATCGGAAGCTAAAAAATGGATGGAACTCAGTGAATGGAGCAATTCTGATGAGGATGTGAATGATCCTGCATGACACATTACAAAGGATGGAATTAAGAGAGCTCATGAAGATAGACAGTTCTTATTAGAATAAACATCCCAGTTCTCTCCCATAAAAATAGATTGGACAAAAAATACAATCTTGTGAGAAAAAAAAAGGATGAATCAGTAGGAGACTACCAGAAAAGATTAGAAAATATCCTTGGCCAACATACAAGACTCAAAATAAATGGAGGGAAGTGGATGTGGCTCAAGTGATTGGGCTCCCGTCTACCATATGGGAGGTCCAGGGTTCGATTCCTGGGGCCTCCTGGTGAAAAGCAAGCTGGCCCACGGGGAGTGCTGGCCCACGCAGAGTGCTGGCCCATGCAGGAGTGCAGGCCTGCACGGAGTGCTGGCCCGCGTGGAGAGCTGGCGCAGCAAGATGACGTAACAAAAAGAGACACAGACGAGAGTAAATGAGAGATGCAGCAAATCAGGGAGCTGAGGTGGTGCAAGAGATTGAGCAGCCTCTCTCCACTCCAGAAGGTCCCGGGATTGGTTCCAGGTGCCGCCTAAAGAGAAGACAAGCAGACACAGAGGAACACACAGAGAGCAGACAGTCAGTACAAAACAACGGGGAGGGAGGAAATAAATAAATAAATAAATCTTAAAAAATAAATAAATGGAAATGCAGCTACAGTGCTTTCTAGTTATTTTGTGAATGGCCTAAAACCTGAACTCAGTGGTCTAGTTAAAGAGCAGAAATTACAATGGGCTATTGCCCCACCTAAGAGCTCCAACACCTGGCTGAACATTTTGAAAGAGCATTAGCACACAATCATGCTCACCATGCTAGAAAGCTGATGGCCGCTAAAGCATCAACAATTAGTCATCAAATGACAAAACCCATCCTCAACAACCCATGCCCTTTATTTGATAAAAAATACCTGTCATTATAATAGACAACAAAGGCATTAGAAAAAGGATTCCCCCTCCTTAAAGCAAAAGGCACAACCCCAGCCCACCTGCTGATGGGACTCCAAGGAGAGAGTTGACAGATTGGTCCCTTTGCTGCCATTTACTTCCCAGGGAGAAACCACCCTGTTGGTTAATGGAAAACCTTGTTCTTTCCTAATTGACACTGGAGCCACCATGTCAATAATATATCCTACCACAATTTCAAAACGTCTTCCTCATAGTAATTAAATAATATCAGTGGTAAGTTTAACCAATCAAATCCAAAAGTTTCCATTATCCAAACCACATAACACAATAGGGCCACTCAGTGATGAACATTCCTTTCCACTTTGTGAGATATCTACAGCAAATCTTTTGGGAAGAGATCACCTCACAAAATGGAATTGTAAATTAGATTTCACACCGGAGAGAATATTGCTAGAAATTCCAGATCACCCAGTGCCTATATGCATCGTATAAGCCCAATTAGACTTCCCTCCTGAAAAACCTTTAGCTAATTCATACTCCTCTGACCAACTAATTTTAGGAGTATTGAAATGTTTTTGGACAATAAATGCCACTGACATAAGACACATAAAAAGCGCTGATCCTATAAAAATACAAATTTGCCCTTCCAAACCTTTACCTAAAGTGCCCAATACCCTATTAAGCCAGAAGCAATAGATGGGCTAACTCCTGTTGTTGAAAAATTAATAAACAAGGGTATCATTATTCCTTGCACTAGCCCTTGCAACTACCCCATACTCTTTGTCAGAAAGCCCAATGGATGAGGCTTCCACTTTATACAATATCTCAGAGCAATAAATAAAATAGTCATTCCCTGAGATCCTGTACTTCTTAACCCTAATATGTTACTAGCCCAGATGCTAATTCCAGATGGTATACAGTTAATGATCTTTGTTCTATGTTTTCTGGAATACTGGTTCAATCAGATAGTCAATAAACTGTTTGCCTGCAAATGGAAGGGCCAAAGGTATACCTGGGTGTCATGCCTCAATGGTTCACTGAGGCCACTTCCTACTTTTTGCAAACACTTCAATAAGATTTAAGTGACTTAGAATTCCCTAATGGGTCTACACTCCTCCAATATGTTCCCAACTTGTTGCTTTGCTCAGATTTAAAAATTGTTTATCAATGGGGTTTCTTATATTCTTACCCAACTTGCATTGAAAGGACACAAAGCATCCAAAGACAAATTACAATTTGTTAAACAAAAGACCCTATATTTAGGTCATGATTTACCCCCTGAAGGGTTATCATTATCCCCTAACCACCTCAAAACAATCCAGAGTTTTCCCGACCTGTAACAAAAAGACAACTTATAGGATTTGTAGGACTTGCTGGCTACTGCAGCCAGTGTGTCCCAAATTTCCCTCAATTAGCTGTTCTTCTCTACAAATTAGCTAAAACCTCAGATCCTGAACCATTACCATGGGAAAAAATGACACGAATTGTCCTTTTCCCAATTAAAAGAAGCCTTAACCTCCAACCTTAGGGTTGCTTAATGACATCTACCCTTTTCACTGGTTGTGCATGAATTCAGAATCAAGCATTGGGAATTCTCACTTAAAATCATGGAGGTCAACAGAGACCCATGGCTTATTACAGTCTTCAATTAGATTGAATAGCAGGAGCATTCCAGGCTCATCTCAGGGCAGAAGCTGATACTACTGACATAGTCCAAGGACATACTTTGCAATTAGAATCATCACACACTGTCCATCAGCTTGTAATTTCAAGGAAAAACAGCATATGTCAGCTAGGAGACTGACTTCTTATGAAACGTTATTGCTTTCCCCTTCAAATATTCACATCCATTGCTGTAATGTTTCAAACCTTGCAACACTGTTGCCCTTATCTGGAAAATGAGAAACCCATATAATATGGTGGTTTCTTTTTTTCCTTTTCTTTTCTTTTTTCTTTTTCTTTTCTTTCTTTTTTTTTTAAGATAGTGGTTTCTTAATTATTTTCCTAATGGCCAGATCTACATGAAACCCCTTTGTCTAAGCCAGACAATATTTTTTATAGATGGGTCTTATCTTAAGATAGGAATAGGAAAATATCAGGCAGGTTATGCAGTAACCACTATTATGGAATTAATCAAAAGCCAATACTCCTAACCTCACCTCAGTTAAACAAGCTGAGCTAAAAGCTTTAACTAGAGCCCATCATCTAGCAAAAGGAAAAACTGTCAATATTTATACTGATAGTAGCTATGCATTTGAAATAGTTCATGATTTTAGAATGTTAGGAAAACACCGGGGTTTCCTGACCTCATCAGAAACCCCAACAAAAATGGTAAACAATAGCTGGACTTTTAGAAGTAATATTACTGTCTTTGAAAATAGCCATGATAAAAATAGAGGCTCACACTTGGAAAACTGAACCAGAATATAAGGGAAACGCATTAGTTGATCATGTGAAGCAAGCAGCTCAACATATTAAGCCAACAGCAAAACTTTGGATGATGAAAAAAGTCCCTTATAAGAATTGGCAGAAAATAAAACCTGGTAAAAGAATTGGCTAAATATCCATTGTCAGCTTCTGAATTTGAAAAAGATGATTGGTGACACTGGGGAAAATAAATCTTAATAATGGACTTTGAGAAGACCTAAATGACTGCCTGTCACCGCAGAATACTTAAGAGGACCTCTAATCCAAAATCTTCCTTGGAACTATCATGGAGTACAAAATATGAAAGAAGTCATGGTCAAATGGTGGTGGGGAGATTTTCACAAGTTTGCCAAAAAATTTTATAATACATGCTATACCAGCCTCACTCCTAACCCAGGAAAAAGCTGTTAAAGTTGGGCATCTGGAATGTCAGGTGCCTCCATGGCGCCATTTGAACACTGGTAGGTGGACTTTTTCTAACTACCCAGATCCATAAAATGTACCTATGTACTGCTAATGGTTTGTATGTTCTCTGGATGGGTTGAACATTTCCCTGCTGAAAGCCACATGCACCTACCATAGCTAAGAAACTGTTAGAAAATATATTTCCCAGTTGGAGAGTTCCCTTCTAGCACTTTATTGATCATGGCACTCATTTCACTGGTCAAATAATTAGAGAACTTTTCTGAGTCATCAATCCTTATTTTGTCCTTACCATCCTCATTGTCCTTATTGCCTCTGGTAAGGTTGAAGGAATGAAATAGTGTACTAAACTTAGAACAGGGGAAGTCATCAGGGAAGACTCTAGGTTTACCTTGGTCTAAAGTCCTGCCACTGGTACTAATGGCTACAGCATCTACGCCTCCTGGCAAACACCATTTGACTCCATATGAAAGAGTCACTGAATGTTCTGTGCTCTCCTGCAGTAGGAGTTCCCTGAGCAAACAAAACATAGACAACCAGGACATTATTGTAAGGGATTGATGGAAAACTCTCAATAGTCAACAGGTCCAAGAGACTTTTAGGGATCCTCTACTACCACCAAATAACTTGCCCCACAATCTATAGACTGTTGCTTTTATGTTGTGGAAGAGACATCAGAGAAAAATCTGCTTTGAGTACCACTGGCAAGGATTTTATCAGGTTTTGTTAATTTCTCACACTGCTCTTAAATTACAGGGAATAGAGCCTTGGATTCATATCTCCCAGCTAAAATGGGCATCACTCCTAGAGTGGTTATATGAGAGTGTGACTGATACAAAATTAAAATTGACCAAAAAAAAAAAGCAAAACAGAAGTAGATGACTTGAGAGATGGACAGCTTTCCCAACACCATGGAAAAAATAGATGATGTCAAAAAGTAGACAGCTTCATGGAACAAGAACTCATTGGACCCGACTTTCTTTAAGAGTTCTAATTATTATTTAGAGTTCTAATAATAATTATTGCATTAGGATTTACATTTCTTCCTTTTTAAAGTCCTATTTGTATACATTCTCCTAGTTGCCAAAATGATTTTGTTGTTCCTTAGTGTTGGCTTAGGCACAGGTTTGGCTATTCATCCTTATATACAATCCATACAGTCTTTAAACTCAGCAACGAATCTTTCTGATTGTTGGATTTGTCACTGAAACCAAGCAATTAGAATGTTTAATTTGCCAGGAAATTATTCCTTTGGGTATGAACCTTTTGGTGCATGGATCATAGACCTAGGAAGCTCTCCTAATTATAATTATGATAAATCCTTTCCCCCTTTTCCTTTCCACTAACTTGAAACCAAATATCCCTTGTGCATTTTAACCAAACTAATGGAAATTTTTAAAGATAACTAAACCAAACCAAACAATGTGAACTCACTACTGGGCTTCAGTTAAACTTCATAAAAAATATTATTACAAGAAATCACACCTATATCTGATTTTATAATCTATCATCCCTGTCCCTCATTCTGGAAAACCACGCACCCCGTTAACAAACCTTTCATCAACTTTTGATTCAGATGCCACCGTTAATGCAGCAGGTTGTGCTTGGACTTGGCTGAACTTAAGCAACCACTTTTCAAGCTCTCCAAATGTAAATTCAAGTAAAAACTTTTCCTTAACCTTCAAAAGAACTAGGTTATTGGAAGCGGGTGTGGCTCAGTGGATAGGGCCCGGGTTCGCGTCCCGAGGCCTCCTTGTGAGGGCACGCCGGCCTGAGCGGTGCAGTGGGCTGATGCAGCAACCTCACGGCAGGAAGCGGGTGTGGCACAATGGATAGAGCACCCGTTTACCATATGAGAGGCCCCGGGTTCGTTTCCTGGCGCCTCCTTGTGAGGGCAGGCCGGCTAGCACGGCGCCGTGGGCTGATGCGGCAAGACCTCACAGCAAGGGGGAGATAAGCAGACACAGAGAAGACACACAGCAGCACAAGCAGCAAGGGGTGGGGGATAAATAAATAAAAAACAAACAAACAAACAAACAAAAAGAACTAGGTTATTGTGGGCACAGACTTTACCGAACTTTCCTCCCTGTGTGACAAGGACTTTGTGGATGAGGATTTTTGGCTCCCAACCTCCAGTATCTAAAGATCCTAAATGTTAGGCACATTTTGAATCTTGGTTCTTTTGTACATTGACTCAAAAGAATGTCTAACCTTCTGAATAATTGAGGCTTAAACTTTCAATCCTTTGTCAGGGCCTTTCTCCCTGGTTTAAATACTCATGAGCTAGAAAAAGCCATTAGAAACATATCTAGATCTACCAAACTGTTTTTTAACTGTATCTTAGCTATGATGCAGGAATTTCAGACAAAAGTAGGAGGTTTGGCCAAACTAGTAACACAAAACAGAGAAACGTTAAATCTATTGACAGCAACCCAAGGTAGTACCTGTGCCTTAATAAATGACAACTGTTGTTTTTATATAAACTCTTTTTGAATCATGGAAACTAACATTAATTAAATTAACAACCAACTGAAGGTATTTTCCTCCTGGAAAAGACACATATGCTTACTCAGACTGATTTGTTTCCAGGAATGGGAAACTGGTTTGATGGGCCCATAGGAGACCTTTTAAGAATTATATTGGGTGAATTTGTTTTTCTAGCTGTGTGCTTTACTTGTTATTTTTGTCATTGATGGAACAAATCTCCACCTGCTTTACAATATCAACTAATTTTAGTGAGGATACCAGAACAAATATACCCTGTATACATAAATAGAATGCAGAGACAAGAAGATCCTGCATTTGTGACTTTACAATATATTGAGTCTGATTGTAAAACTTTGGATGTCCTAATGGTTAAATGTTGAACAAAAAGTAGTCTTTTGGTTTGACAACATAAAAAGACAATGCACTATTAATTTTATGCTTTTACTTATGTGTTTATCAAAATATTATAGCAATAAAATGATGGTCTCTGGTTGACCAAGACTAAAAATAAAATTGGGTCAATAAATTCCCTGAATCAAAAATGGAGCCATAACCATGATCCATTACCGCAAATAGGTAACTCCACTCCAAGAATCTTATATGTAATTAAACAGTCAGTCAACACACATCACTGCAAAATAAGAAAAGAAAACCAACCCAAAAATAAAAGGGAAGAAGTAAAACTGAGTCTGCTACAACCGCCTGATGTGGAGATCACTGCAGCCACCAACTAAGAGAAAGATTAGTGGTGGTGACCCGAGTATTTTGGTCAAGTTCTCAATGAGACTGTTGGAAAATGACAAAAAGGGGAACTGTTAGATAAAATGAAATGACTGCCAAACCTTGGCAGTTCTGAGAGCAACCCCCTTTCTGAGAACTGATAGGGACATTTTTCAAAAGTGAAAATAAAAATAAAGCTTTCTGAAAACACGGAATGTACCCTGTAAAAGTTGCAGTTGAAGCAATAATTGGAAATAAACTGGCTTTGGTCCAATACAGAGAACCTATCAGAAACAAACAAGTATGTTATAATGACCAATCTATGATCATTTCCTGCTTTGTAAAATCCTCCTTTATAATAAGGAAACTTAATGTCAACCAATTACTAAAAGTTCCCCTTTGGAAATTCTCTAATTCCCTTTATAAGCCAATATAATATACTAACCATTTGAGACTCTTGCTTTGGTTTGAGATCTTCCTGTTCAGACAGTTTCTCTTTCAATAAGCCTACATTATTGATTATTGATTATTATTATTGCTATTATTATTTTTTACCAGGAGGTCCCAGGGATCGAACTCAGGTCCCTCCATATGGGAGACAGACGCCCAACCATTTTAGCCAAATCCGTCCCCTATTGACGGATTATTGATGGCTCAGTTTCTTTTAGCAAAATGTATCAGTGAACTCCAAGCCTGGATTCTCCTGTCCTTCCTTATACATGACCAGGAACTAGATCTTGCATTGACTTGAGCCTTTTGACACTGGTTTGCCTGACTGGAGTTTGGGGGTGGACTTGGTAGCTGGGCTGCTCAAAAGGAAGAAAACTCACATGTATGAACTTACAACTGAAGACAGGAGGATTCAAACACCTCTAGTTCCATCCCATGACAGCCTTTTTCAGGAAAGAGAGCTAGCTAGTTCCCCAGAATGTAAGACCCATATGAAAGAAAGCTAGCCTAGTCCATTCTGAGCTGAATGTCATCTTGGAAAAGGAAGTGGGATAAGTAAAGGGCACCAGAGACCTGCTCCAAATCTAACTTTGTAACTCCAACATGTTGTCATCAGGAGACACCTAAGGTTCCCAATCTATTGTCTGAAACGAACATAGCAAACCACATCCATGAACATGTGGATGACTTTCCTATGAGCAACATGTGACTTCATGTGAGGGTCCCTCTGAGCCCTGGCCCCCTCCCCATTTCTTTCTCACCCATGTCAGGAAGTGTCCAGTATGCAAATGGGTAGCATCTCTCTATGCATAGACTTGAATAGCCCTAGTGCATGAGATTTATTAGCAAAGATATATCTCTTTTTTTTGCATAAATGAATTTAAGAATATGTCATTTTAGTTAGGCCAGTAAAAAGAATTTATTTGGGAAATGGGGGGAAAGAACAGAGCTTGCTGAGAAATGGAAGAGAAAGATGGAAATACACACCAAGATTTGGTGCAGGCTCCTCTAGGCAGAGAGAGTGCTATCATTTTAACAATTAGAATTTTTTTAAAACTTACTTGTCTCACACCTCCAACTGATCATCACATAAAACAGGACATGGCACAGGGTTGCCAAAAAATTTTAATCAACCCATTTCCTGACCCCTTCCCCATTGCCTTCATTCTCCTATTATGACTTTAGGCAGGCCCAGGAAAGAAAAGCCCCAAAGAGGAAAAAAATTCACCAATTTACACTCCTTATAACTACATACGTGTGCACATACACACACTCACGGACTAGCATTATCAAACACTTTTTTTCCATTCTAAACTGTGCGATGTGAGTTTGTTACACTATCTTATTAAATTCTCTGATAGGATAATCAGCTACTCTGCAGTCAACAGAGCTTCAAGTAACATATTCTAAAAATTAACACACACAACCCACAAAAAATAACCTTACAGCTTTCCTCCTCTGAACAACCATCAGGCCCCTTTACAAGACTTCTTCATCTTGCTCCCCGGGTTCTGGATTAACCCAGTGATTCTCCTTCTTTAAAGGATGCATTTGAATTTCTTTTCAAATGTATATTTGACCTCATTGACTATGACTCCCCTTTTTTTCAAAATGTATATTTGGATGCCCTTTCAAATGAAGCAGCCTTTTTGAAGTTTGTTTACTTGTTAACAAAACTCCTTTTTCCCCCTATAGATTCCAAAGCATTTCTGGAAAGGATAGGTATGGGGAGAGGATCTTGTATTTCTGTATTGCATTTATGTCTAAAATCACTTGTGTTATGTGTAAGTACTTGTATTATGGATTAAGTATTAGGTACTAGGTATTTTGAATAAATGCTTATATTCATGTATAAAAGACAACCAGTAAGATTGAAATGTTAAGAGCTGAGGCGGGGAAGTCCCTGCCTGGGAATGGGGGTTGGAGGTTGGGGGGTATTTCTTCCTGCAGGCAGATTTTGACTAAATGTTAAAAGTCACGCTTCAAGTCTAGACCTTTTCCCACAATAACCCATAACTTCTTTTTTTTTTTTTTTTTGAGAAATATACTGTACTTAGCCTTGTTTACAACTGGGATTCAGAGCAATGAAAACATTCACTCAACGTCATGTAGCAAGCAAACGGAGAAGCCAGGGTTTATACCAAAGTCTATTTTTCAAATTTTCCAAGAAATTTTTATTTTAAAAGGTTTTTGTTGTTTTTTTTTTTTTTAATTATTTTTTTTTCACGGGGGGGCAGGTTGGTGGTGGTCAAATGTGAATTGGGTAGCTGTTTTGGGCCCAATCTCAATTTAGGAGCCCATTTTATTTTTCCTCAGCTCCATCTTGTGCTCAGCCTCTGGTCTAGGCCCAGAACCGGCCCCATGTGCCACTTCTATCATATTCCATGGCTTCGAGCAATCCAAGGCCAGCCCACCCCTGGATCAGGGAGTGGGACAGGAAGCTGTGGCCATTTTCAATCTACCACAAGGGTGAATAAGCACTGGCAGGACAGAACGCAACAGCATACTTCCTCCAGGTTCATTTCTAGCCAGCAAGAAAAGAAAACATAACTTAGGAAAGCTACAACAAACGAAATCTCATGATTTTAGGCTCCACAAGTTAGAACCTCTTGTCACGGGAGCCGGGATGTATATCCTGGCTAATCACACTCTCCATTGACTAGAGGGTCAAAGGACACCACCCACCAAGGGACAATTTTCAAAGGCTTGATTTCAAGAACATCTTAACGCTGAAAGGCCGCAGAAATTCATTTCAACTTTCTTCGATGACTCAGAAGCCTGCGGCGTCCTGGGGGGCCCGGGGTCACCTGCAGGAGAATCCATTATCATTTTGCTGGGCCCCGCACCCCAGGCCTGGTTGACAGAATGCCAAAGAGATAAACCGCTTTTACTGTAATTCACACACTGAAAAAAGGGATTTACTAAGCAAATTAAGAGGGTGAAGAAACTTGCAGGGGGTGACATTTAGCCTACTCCAGACACCAAACTTTTCAAGCACTTTAGAAGCATGATTTGCATACAATTACAGGAATGCTTCATTTATCCACCACTGTCAGAGGAGGAGCTGCTTTCATGTAAGTGAATTTTTCAGATAATGGCTGCTTCCCTCTGGAGGCACCACGCCGTTTTTACCGGTCTGGATGGAAATCTTTCCCAAATGTATTGCCAGCCTCCCTGAGCCACCAAACGCCTCCACAGCAAATGGTTTCGCCTTTGCGCTCTCTGCACAGCCTGCTATTGGGCATGCTCCTAAAATGACTTGAAGTTATCCGTCCATCACGTGGCTGCTCCCAACCATTCAAAACACGCTTACTGACCTCCTCCTTTCTACCAGGTGCTCTGATTTCATAGTTCTCTTGCTGTTCTTTTCACTTTGAATTTCCAGTGCATAGAGTTGAGATCGCCTGCTCCTAGGTAAACGGCCCACTATTTTCATTAGTCTGTGTGGCGGCTTGGAGCTATGAATCCCAGAGGAAAACATGTTCTTAATCTTAATTCATTCCTGTTGATGTGAACCCATTTTAACTAGAACCTTTTGAGGAGGTTACTTCATTTAGGGTATGGCCCACCTGAAATCAGGATGGGCCGTATCCTATTACGAGAGCCCTTTATAAGTAGAATGAAATTAAGACACCCGGAAAGAGGTTGGAAGTCAACAGAACCCAGAAAAGCCAGGAGATGTTGCTATGTGCATTTGCCATGTGACAGAAGCTGAGGACCAGGGACCTAGAACAGTCCAGTTGTATTTATTTATTTATTTATTTATTTATTTATTTATTTATTATCCCCTTATCCATCCCTCATCTTCCTTTAGGCACCTCTACTCATACATTTGATATATATTGTTTCATATATGTGCCCTAGTAAAATGCAAACGTTTTATGAGTTTGCTCTGTATGAATATAAATGGTACCATACTTTAGAATGCTTTGTTTCCTGCTTCCCCACTGAGCTCCGTGTCTTTAAGATGGATCCGTGCTGCTTCTAAATGCTGCCTTGTAGAGCCCGGCTAGCTCAGTGGGGAGGGCATGAGACTTGTAAATGCTGCCTTGGCCTTGTACTCCATATGTATCCACAGCATTTTATCTTGGGATTGCTCCAGTGATGGACAACCAGGTCACCCCCAGTTCCCTGCCATCATCAACTACACTACAATGAACTTCCTTGTATGTGTCCTCAAGTAGTAGCCTTAGTAGCCTCTCTGCGGGATGAGACCAGGACCGAGATTACAAGTTCATGGGGTCTACACATATTCGATCCCCTAAGTGCTGCCGTATCCTTTCCAGAGTTGCTATGTCATTTATATGCTGCCAGCAGTTCATGAGGACTCTAAACCCCAATTTTATGCATTAACTGAGGAAAAGGAGGGCTGTGCTAGCAGAGCCTTGCTCTGGACATATTTAGGGGCTTCTTCTGGGTGGACCTGGTACTTGCTGTTCACATACCACCCACTCAGGCACACTGGACTACGTTTGCTACCTTTGCTAGAAAAGAAGATTATCACCACCACTTGGTGTTATTCAACTTTTGTTTCTTTGCCAACTTAATGGGTATAAAATGGTACCTACTTGTTGTTTCAACTTTTATTGTGCTGATTACTAGGAGGCTGAGCATCTCTCTTGAGTCAAGTTAGCCATTGTGGATCGCCCAGTCATATCTTCTTCCGTTCTGTCACCAGTGGTTGACTTTGTCCATAGTGCCTTTCCCTAAACTGAAATGATCTTGATTTCATAAATATAGTCCTTCCTGCTTTCTATGTACAGTCCTTCTAACTCTCCCCACAATCTTACCTGTCACTTTTAATTCCTCTCCACTGCTTTTTTTGTCCAATCCCCAGATGCAATTCCACAGCTGTGTCTTATTCAGGTTTCGGCTGTCTGGGAAACCCTTTTCCCATGTGCTCTGCTAAGCAAATTCCTACCTAGCACTTAAGCCAGGTTCACGTCTGCCCTAAAACTCCAAAGAAAACTTGGCTTTTATTCCAAGTTTGCACATCAGCTTTCTTGCACTCCTTTCCAGCACTCATTCTGTTCAGTCATTTCCTGACGTTAGTAGTTGTGATCTCCATCTTCCCCTCTACAATTTAAAGTTCCTTGAAAGTAGAGGCTGAGTTTCACTTATCCTTCCATTCCTGGGGTGAGTAGCAGAATGGCAGGAAAATAAAAAATACTCAATAAATGCCTATCAAACAAATTAAATAAAAATTTCAAATGCCATCTTCGGAAACATCCCAACTTTAAAGAAAACTCCAAACACAAGTCCAACTAGAAATCTTTCTTTTTAGAGGCAAGTGGTGGTGTAGAAGGAATTTATTCAGCAACTCCAAGCCTCCAGTCTGAACTGGTTACAACAGGACAGATCTCTTAGATATGAGAGATGAAATGGGAACTAGAGAAGACACTACTTCTTTCCTCTGAAGGATGACAATGGTTCACCTCCTTGTATTCTGGTTATATTGCTGTATACCAGTTAACCACAAAACAGTGCTTAAAGCAGTGGCAATCATTTATTGTTCTCTCTCATGGTGCTAGGGGTTGACAGGGCTTAGCTGGGCAGTTCTCACTGGGGTAGAATCCCTTCAGGGTTGCAGTCAGACTGTGGTTGGGGCTGGAAGCATCTAGAAGGCTCTTCATTCACATGTCTGGTGCTTGGGCTCATCTAGCTGGGGCTGGAAAAGCTGAACCTCCCGGAGCATCACTCTCTATTTCCAGGTGCTCTCTCCTTGTGGTGGCTTCAGGTTACATGGTCGCTTAGGGCACCAAAGGTACATGTCTGGAGAGAGAGAGGGGGAAGAAGTAAGCCAGGAGGAAGCCATACCACCTTTTATGACCTGGTTTCAGAAGTCATGTGGCATCAATTCAGCCACATTCTATTCACTGAGGCAGCCAAAAGACCTGCCCAG
>JAQZBX010028190.1:0-27927 GCA_029593785.1 Cabassous unicinctus | reverse complement strand
TATATATATATCTCACACACATGTGTTATCTATATCTATATATTGATCTACAGAAGAGCTTGGTCTTCAGTCTTCTTCCATACCTCAATGTTTTAAGAGAACAAATTTATAATAGAAAAATTCACCAGCTATTATAGTAATTGCATGTCTTTTTTATACATTTGTATCTTTGTAACATTGGTTGTGTAAATTGTCCATCTTCCCCATCATTCTTCTTGGAATACAGAAGTTCACTTTAGTGATTCTTCTTCTGCATGTGGTATCACTGGGGATGTTTGATAGAATTCAGGTGGTGTCAGGTCAGGTTTCATAAGCCCTAATGGCTTTACACACTGGTCTGGTGTCTTAGGGGGGATGACTGGAAGACTGGGCTCACTTTGGAACTCCACCTCTGGCCATGGGCCACAGAATCCTCCAACACCAGCAAGCCCAAATCCCATGAATGCTGAAGACAAAGGGTAACCCCAACCCCAATGGGACCACACCTGAACCAAGGCCACCCAGTCTGAGTGTCAATGCTGTGTGCAACTACAAAAGTCACCTGATGGGGTGCCCAAAGACCAGCAGAACAGACAGGGTTGGCAGGGGTGAGCAGGGTAGACTTGGAGAATATCTTGTGGGAACCATTGGACACCCACAGGATATGGACTCTCTGCCTGAGATCTGTCTGTCTCTCCAGCTTGGGCCGGTTTCAGATTCTGGGGTGGTGTGGGCAAAACTTGGAAAACAGCTTGACACTCAGGGGTGGGGTGGAGTGCCACAAATTCCTGCATTTTCTTTTGATTTCCTCTTCAGGAAATGAAGCTGACCCTTCATTCTGGATTCAGGTCAATGACAGGCAGATTTTTATATCCATTTAAGGATATTTTTAAAATAACAAATTCATGTCAAAATAAAATATATTTATTTTTTGGCATTTAACAGATGTTAACATTTCCTTGTTTTTCATTTTACCCTATACTTTGCTATTGGAAATGCTTTAAACATGCTTTCCTTCTTCTTTCTATATCCTTTACCTTGGTGTTTCCCCTCTTGAAGGTGGTTAGCCAATGTTTGCTAGTTTTTCTCTTAAGTCATTTGTTTGGATGTATTTGTGTGTGTTCATGGTTACCAGCTCTGATAGTGTTATGGTTTTTTGGAAGAAACAGGCTTTTGTTATTACCATTGTAAGATACAATACAAAAGGTATATACATGAAATGGAGGATGGCCCTTTTCAAGAATAAATTAATTCTTGGCTTATTTTCAGGAAGCTCAGGTTAGTGACCATGAAACTATGTTACATGTACATGAAAAGGTAAATGGTCAAAGTATAAAGTTGTTGTAGTGCTACTTTTTCTGACTTATTATGCCAGTGTACTGAGAGATGATATTTTATGCTGCAGTAAGACATTTGAATATTTTTAAGGGTTTATGAAATAACATCCTCTACAAATTATTTTTTAAATATCTTTTCTTCAGATATGGCTGTAAAACCAAGAAAATTGGTTTTCATTTCACTGTTTCATTACATTTTTAACTTCAGGCTGGTGGAAAGAAACATTTGAGGAAATTGGTGGCAGAAATCACTGAGATAAAACCCTCTAGAAGTTATTCTTGGCAAGTCAAGTTTTGTGGGAGTGGCTGGAGGGGAAAGTCTTTGGGATACTAGGGTAATGGGTCTCTGGATGAGCCATGTCATCTTGGAAAGCACAATGTATAACAATATCTTGGATGGGAGGAGGCCTATAATGTTGTGTTCAGAATAACATGTGTCTGTCATGTCTCTCAGTATTTTCACTTCTCTTTTCCCTTTCATAATTGCCCTTCTAGAAACCTCTAACCTATTAAGCAACTTCTGGCCATGATTACATTGATAGGAACCATATCATAGCAAACCTTGAGCTTTTGAGTGTTTTTTTAAACACCTAGTTTTAATACCTAATTTCTTAAGAGTTGGATTACTAATGCTTTGTAGTGTATTCAATTATCCCATGGTTGCAATCTTACCAAAGTGAAACAAAATCAATCATGGAAATGAGTACTGTCTTCTGCCTCTTCCTCCCCACACCTCCCCCCAAAAGTTGTTAGTTGAACTTCCCCCAACTGCACATAAAGCCATAGAAATTCTAGTGGATGTGTATTTCTTGGTTCCTTCTTACCTAGAATGTTTTTTTCCATCCCACAACTTCCAAGAGAAGGGAGTTGAAAAAGTGTTCACTAGTGACTTCTGTTAAAGGCCATGCCTACATTTCCTTTGTGTGTCTTTTGGTGGGAATTTACCTTGCTGTTTTAAATCTAAGGACCATATAGTATGATCATTGAAATAATATCTCTTTGGTATTAAACATGTAGTTTACAAAATTGTTCTCAGTTATTTAGAAAAAGAGAAGGTAACTGCAGTGGTAAAAACCAAGTTCGTTCCAAAACTGACTTGGACATCATTTGGCTGTTACACTTTTCTTTTAAAACTGCCATAATTTATATATTTATATTGCTCTGCTTTGGAAATGAAATTCTATATATGCATGTATACTATATTTTCTTTTTACACAAAGAAAATAAATATTTTCTTATCTGCTACAAAGAAAAACTACAGGTTGCTTGCAAAAGTGAAATGAATCACTGTCCGGTGGTGAGCTCCCAAGCACCCCAAGTTCCTGGGCAAGCAGTGGGAGTGGGAGGGGTCAGGCCCATGGTTATCCTGTTCAGAAAATCTCATATCCAAGCCTTGAATCAAGAGAAACTTTCAGTGGAAGTTCAAACCATCGACACCAATATTCAGCCATGAAGCTGAGGAAGTAGCTTGCTTCTCCTCAAATCTGGCACAACACCCATGCCACCACTGGGAGTAGTCACTTCCCCTTCCAAGAGCCCAAATGGAGCTCCTGGTGCTGTTTGTGAATCCAAAGAAAAAGCACCCCACCCCCCACTTCCCCACACCTAACATTTCATCATTCACTTTGCAAACTGGCTGTGAACTTACCCTTGGGGCTAAAGGCACTCAACACAGTATCCAAACACAAGACCACAGTTGAAGCTCAGTCATATGAGGGGTTGATCCAGTGAAGTCCTATCATAGACTCAGATCAGCACCTCAAAAAAAAAATAGATAGCCATTTCACACAGTGATGACTACCTGCTTGCTAATATGGTTCAACTCATCTTGCAGCTGCCTCCTGAGTCAGAGTTGCTAAGCAAAGTATCTCCAAACTGAAGAAAGCTCCCTAGATGGCCCATGTTGGCACCTCAGATGCATTCTGCCAGAAGACAACAGATCCAACAATTTCTCCATAAACATCTTCATTTTAATTCCCTTTTCATTTCTCATGATGTCACATCATTGTTCGGGAACCTGAGGCAAAAATGACTAGAAAATTTTATTTAAAAATTGTCATCGAACCATGTGTCTTTCTGTTCAATGATTACATTTCAGGTGGCACTGCAGGTCATGTCTCACTCCTCTTTTTGGAGCTGATGGTATCCAAAGACTGAAATTTTTTGGATGCCACAGGCAAGAGGCACAATAAAAAGAGAGACATTTTTTTGGGGGGTCTATTGGAAGAATCTGCTAAAATGTCTGGTCTACATTCAAATAAGTAGAATGTGACAAAATGTCTGGTCTACTTTCAAAGAAGTAGAATGTGACATAACACCAGCTATTTACATATGGGTAACCACATCAAGATCCCTATATACATAAGAAAAACTCTAAGAATTATGAGACTAATCAGGAAAGCTTTCTGTGAAAGAAAAACTAGAGCTTCTTAACAATAGAGGATAGATTCATAAATTAACACACAAAGATCTCTTCTAAGTTAGAGTCAAAAGTGGGCTTATTCAAAGATTAAAAATCAGAGAAAAACATTTGGAACAAGCTTATCATTATTCTCCCAGTTAGTGTAGTTACCATTATATAATTAATTTTAAAAAATTGTACAGAAATTTTTGTACCAATTGTATTCACCAGTAAATGAAATCATGGAGGACTCTCATGTTTAAAGATTGTAATTTTGAAAGTAGCTAACTAAACACATTACATTTTCAAGTACTGTTTATTTATCTTTGAGTAATTCTATGGAAAAATTATATTAAAATGATATTAGATATTCAGGAGTCATTTTGAAAGTTTATATTTTGCCAGGTATTTTAAAAATGGTTTTTCTATTTGAAAGGTACCAAATATATGGATGAAAAAAAATCATCAAAATCTTATTACAGAATAGAGTCCATATCATACATTTAATGTGATTTTCTCCAACCCACATTATTTTATTTTTTAAAGTATAATTTTATTGTAGAATGTGAACTTAGAAAAGAATCATGCACATGGGAAGACTCAACATACAGCCGCCTTCCATCAACACACCATATCATGATGGAAGCTTTGTTACAGATTATAAGATAATATCATCAGACTATGACAACTAAGCATGGTCCATAGTGTATATTTGGCATACATTTTTCATCTTCTCCCATTATTAACATGTAATGCTTGGTGTGGAGGCTGTCCATTTTTCATTGCTTCTCATGTGTTTAGTTCTTTCACCCATAATTATCCATTTGACTCCTGGTTTATTCATAATATATCTATATTTGGACCACTACCTCTAAACAGAATTAGAGCCTCATGACCCTTTTGCTAGGAAGAGATCCTTTTTTTTTTAATTCCTGTGTGTTCTATTCAGCCTGGTCATCAATTAAAGAGAATTCTATTCAAAAGATTCACTCCCTCATGCCCCCTTCCCCCTGGTCCCAAACAAAGTGTAGTTATATGTTCAGTCTATGCCCACCAGGGATACCCATGGTGGATGAGGGGCAAACAGAATAACCACACCTGTTGTCCAGTGCCACCAGGCATTTGCATTTCATTGGACACAAAGTCAAGGTGTAGCCTGCTCCTACCCTTTCTAGCTCCTCTGCTGGGAGCCATTTTAGAACAATGGGCCTGCAGACCAATTTAGCATTCCTTGAAAAGGTTTTCCATTCCTGGGTAAGCAAGGATAAATCTGTTGTCACATGAATTTGGATATACTGACTTATCATTGAGGTGTAAATATTTTCTCATTTTTGAGGTCATTTCTTCTTTGTCCCTTGGAAGACTGAGATCTGAGGGGCTCCTTCTAAAAACATGGGAGTTTTAATATTAATCTTGTTAGGATTGAATATTAGTTCAATTCAACACTCTTCTGAGTCTGCCTATGACTGGTTGTAGTTATTTGAAATTCCTTGAGAGTGGTTATGACCTAGCATAAGGTCCATCCTAGCCATTGTCCAGGTAGACTTAAAAACAGCAGGATTCCATTCTTCTGAGAAGTGAAGCCTCCAATGACCTTGTACATGGTCTGTGATGCCTTTCTGGATATTTTTCTCCATTTTCCTTCTCTCTCTCTCTCCATCCACTCCGCCTCCCTCTTTTTGGTTGCTTCCTTGAATGCCTGTTGAAAGAGTGGTGTGATTATCAGGATTCTGTATCAGCATAGAAAATAAACACCTGTTTTTAATTGACCCAGGACTGCAGAAGAGATATATTTTTGGTACATCATATTTCTTTTTGCCTAACTAATGAACACTCATTAATTAGAATAGGGGCCAGCTGAGTCAATAATGATTTTACAGGAGGAATGTTGAAAAAGATTTTGAGTTTTATGGCCCCATAAATGTATGAGTTGCCCTATTGTGATCTCTGGCAATTCATTCCAACAAGATATGAGGAATTCCCAAATAGGAATTTGATAATCCAGAACTAAATATAGTATAAATGAAAATAGAATCACTAAATCAATAATTTATGTCATTTTTGAAGATTAATAGGTACAATAATTCACTAAATCAATAATTTATGTCATTTTTGAAGATTAATAGGTTCAATAATTAGGGCTGTATATACAAATAAGAATTATGTTATTGATTTCAATTATGTCTGAGTTATAAGTAACAATTAAATGTTTTTCCTCTGTGGTGTATTTCTTATAATGGATTATATTAAAACTAACCTGGCATTAAACTGTCTTTTAAAATTTATAATTCCATTCAAACTCTTTTCTTTTTTGTTTTACAATTTTACATTAAAGTCTTATTAACAGCTTTTTAAAAAACATTCCTTTTATGTTTTGGCTACACTACATGGTATGGGAATGTATGTCATTAAAACTGCTTAAAAAACTAATAAATAGTAGTACATAAATAGCCAGAAATAGCAGCTATGTAGAGCAGACCAAATGGACAATTGAGAAGGGAGGCATTTCTGTCTGTGTTTGTGTGTCTGGATTTGTTGATAATTTTTATTGAAATAATGAAAATTCTTTAGTAATGAATGAAGTGATGAACAAAAAGCTCTGTGATTATTAAAAATACCATGGATTGTACACTTTGCCTCAATTGAATTCTTTGTTATGTAATCTCTACATAATTGATTTGTAGAAAAAAATAGGGAGGGTTGGAAGAAGCACACACAATGTGAGATAAGGACTAGAGTTAGTAATCATATTTTAATGATGATTTGCCTAGTTTGTAACAAATGAAACATCACAAAGCAAGGAGTTCATGGAAGTAGATATTTGTGATACCTGTATAATGTTATCCGTGTTTATTTTGTAAGTTTCCAACTTTTATTTTACACATAATGTGGCTATATGCTCAGGTATGAAATGTACACTTCAATAAAAATGTTGATAGCCACACATGAAAGTTTTGGATTTGCCTATTTCTCAGGTCTTCCGTGTTTTTCTCTCCAACTTTGTAGGCTGTGTTCCTGGGTGCATTGAGATGGATGACTGTACCCCTCAGAGAGGACCATGCCTACCTTCACCATTATGAGCCACACCACCTGATATCTGGGGAATAGTCAAGTTGGGATTTGTGTCCTTGTTCAGGCTAGAGATGTTCTTTCCTTCTTGGTGATGCACAAGCATCTGCAAGCCATTGAGATATAGTTTAACATTGGGAATGGGCATTGTGTTGCGAGGGAGATGGTCTGATAGTTGTCAACCTTACCTTTTAAGTAATAATACTCATTTTATTTCAAATACTTTCAAACAAGTAGAATGTGACAAAACAGCAGTTATGTGCATAAGGTTAACTGTGTCAGAATCCTTACATACCTGAGAAAAACTAAAAGAATTATGAGACCAATCAGAAATGCTTTCTGTGAAAGAAAATCTAGAGCTTGCTAACATTAGAGGACAGGTTCATAAGGTAATTCACAAAGATCTCCTCTAACCTACTCAATCAAAAGTAAGCTTATTCAAAGGTTAAAAATAAAAAATATTTGGATATAGTTTATCATTATTCTCCCCATGAGAGTAGTTACCATTATTTAATTAATTTTTTAAAAATTGCACAAAAAATTTTGGGTGAACTGCATTCACCAGTAAATGAAATCATTGAGGCTTCTCATGTTTCAAGACTGTACTTTTCATAGGAGATATATAAATGCCTTACATTTTCAAGTAGGGTGTACTTATATTTTGAGTAATGCACTCATTCCTGGAAAAAAATTATATTCAAATGATATTAGATATTTAAGAATCATTTTCAAATTTTGTATTTTGCCACATATTTTAAAAATGGTTTTTAATTTGTGAGTTACAAAATATGTGTATGAAAAAATATCATCAAAGGTTTTTCCTGAGTAGAGTTAATATCATGCATTTAATGTAATTTTCTCAAAGCCACACTATTATTATTCTTATAGCATATTTTTATTATACAAGGTGAACTTAGAAAAAAATTCATGCTTATTGTAAGACTCCACATACAACTGCCTTCTATCAACACACCACACCGTGATCGAAGCTTTGTTACAGATTATAAGATAATATCATCAGACTGTGACCACTAAGCATGGTCCAGAGCATATATTTGGCACACATTTTCCATTGTCTCCCATTATCAACATGTATCACTATGTGTGGTTGCTGCCTGTTTTTCATAGCTTCTCATATGTTTCCTACTTTTCCCCCATAATCATCAGTTTGACTCCTGGTTTATTCATAATACATTTATATTTGGACAACTTCCTCTAAACAGAATTAGAGCTTCTTGACCCTGTTGCTAAGAAGAGATCCTTTTTTATTTCATTCGTATGTGTTCTATTCAACCTGCTCATCAATTTAGGAGAATTCTGTTCCAAAGATTCCCTCCCACCTGCCTCCCTACAGCCCAGCCCTAAAACAATGGGCAGTGGATATGTTCAAGCCACACCCTCTGTGGGTGGTGAGCTGAATCACCACACCAGACAACCTGTGCCACCAGGCGGTCGTATTTCCCTGAACATGTATAGATGAGGTGGAGCGTGCTCTTGCCACTTTCAACCTACTCTGCAGGGAGCCATTTTGGAACCAAGGGTGTGCAGGCTAATTTAGCATTCCTTGAAAATGTTTTCCATCCCTGGGTAAGCAAGGATATATCTGGTGTTACGTGGGTTTGGATAGACTGTTTCCTCTTTGAGGTGTAGATATTTTCTCATTTTTGTGATCAGTGTTTCTTTGATCCTTAGCTGACTGAGATCTTTGGAGCTCTTTTTGGAAACATAGGGATTTTTTTCTAGTAATCTCATTAGAATTGAATGCTAGTTTAATTCATCTCTCCTCTGAGTCTCCCTCTGACTGGTTGTAGTTATTTGAAATTCCTTGAGAGTGGTTTTGACCTAGCATAAGGCTGTGCAAGCCATGTTCCATGTAGACTTTAAAAGGGCAGGAATCTATTCTTCTGATTGAGTGGAGAAGGCTCTAATGGCTTTGTACATGATCTGCAATTTCTTCTGGACATTTTTCTCCATTTTCATTCCTTACTCTGTCTCTCCCTCCACTTCTGCCTTGTTTTTTTTTTTGTTTGTTTGTTTCTCTGATGCCTATTGAAAGAATGGTCTGATGATCAGGATTCTGTAACTTTATTCATAGAAACTAAACACTTTTTTTTAAATGGACCAAACTGCAGAAGAGATATATTTCTGGTACATCATTTTTCTTTTGCACATACTCATGCATATTCATTAATTAAAATAGTCCATCTGGGTCCATAATATTTTCTTGGGAGGACTGTTGAAAAAGATTTTGAGTTTTCCTGTCCTATAAAAGTAAGAGTTGGCCTATTGCTATCTGTGCTAATTCATTCCAATAATATGTGAAGAATTCCCAATTAGGAATTTGATAATCAAGAACTAAATATGGCATACATGCAAATAAAATCACCAAACCAGTAATTTATGTCATTCTTAGTGATTATTGGCTCTTATTGTTAGGACAGTAATATACCAATAATAATTATGTGATCATTAATTTCAATGATGTCAGAATTACTACTAACATTTAAAAGTTTCTTCCTTTCTGGTGTATTTCTTATCATGGATTATATTAAAACTGACTTTGCCTTACACTCTCTTTTTTGGGGGGGAAGGAATATATATTTTTTCTAATAGGTATGTAACATCAAGTAGTGGTCAACTGGAAAATACTTGTTCAAGAATGATTTACAATTCTGAAATAAACCACATTTATTAATATATCTAATCCTCTCAGATAGATCTTTAAGTTTTAGGGACCTCTCAAGCTCATGTGTAAGAGACAATTATTCTCAAGTCTATTTTTCTCCTGAAACAAATTTCACCATGATTTTAGTAGTTTATTTCATTTTATTCATGTTGTTATTAGAGCAATTGGCATATCAAAAAATTCTTGCAGAAAATAGAGAATTTCCATATACCCCCCACTTATTTTCCTTATCATTAACATTTTATATTCCTTTCTTTCCTTGCTGATATTCTGTCTAAAGGATCAATCTATTATTGAATGTGGTGTATTGAATTCACCTATCAGTAATGTACCACTATCTATTTCTCCCTTCAATTTGTCAACATTTACTTCATAAATAAGAGCTTTGCTCTCTCTCTCTCTCTCTCTCTCTCTCTCTATATATATATATATATATATATATACACATATATATATATTTAATTGCTGTCTTTATCTTTGATTGACCCCTTTATCTTTATATAGTGTTTTTCTTTGTCCTAGGAAGCAGTTTTATTTTTAATTATAGCTGTTATGGTTTACATAAAAATCATGTAGAGTGTACATAGATCCTGTGTAACCCCTCCACATGCCTAATTTTCCTTATCATCAATATTTTCCATTAGGGTGGTAATGTTTTAATCGATAAACCAAGCTTGTTATTATTACAGGGTTAACTATAGTCCATATACATGTATACTGTTCCTATTCCCTTCTGTAACCCCTCTTCTTGTTGTAACTGTTACACATTATATCTTGATACTCTGTATATCCCTTACCATATATTGCACTTGATGTTTAGAAATTTTTAAATATGGAGTTACATACCAAGAACCCAATAAATTATTTACTGGTATTTATAGTTATAAGAAGTTTGACATTACCAAAGATCTTTAATTTTTATGTAATTGACCTGTGGTTGCGTGTCCTTTTATTTCTGGGTGAAGAACTTGCTTAAAATTTTTTGTAGGGCAGCACAAATGGTGGCAAATTCCCACAGAATTATTTGTTTGTTCTAAAATGGGGATGCCATTTTAATCTTCCTCTCATTTTCAAAGGCCTGTCTCACAAGATATATTATTAGAAGTGACTTGCTTTTTGTCAATTCTTGAAATATTTCATCTTAATATGCCTTTTTGCCTTCTTGATTTTTGTCTTCATGATTTCTGTGGAGAAATTGTTGCTTAATATTATTTGGACTCACTTGAGCAAAATACATTGCTATACTCTTGCAACTGTCAGAACTCTCTCCCTGTCCATGGCATTTTACTGTGCTATCCCAATATGTCTGGGCATGTTTTTTTATGATTTTATCCTGTATGGGGTTCTTTGGGTTCCTTTATTATGCATATTCATGCCTTTCATTACATTTAGGAGGCTTCCTGCCATTATATCTTTGAATATTACTTCTACCACTTTCTCTTTATTATCTTTCTTTGTCTCACACAAAGCATGTGTGTTATTCTTGATTTTATACCATATGTCCATTCCACCCTGAATATGTAGTAGGACATTCAGATTCCTGAGGTTCCAGTTTCCATTCCCCCATGGAAAGTTTAAAAACTAGCCAAGACTGGCAGATTCATTTTCCTGAAAAACTCTGGAACATTGTGTAGTGGTCTGTCCTCCTTAAAGCCTATGACCCACTTCCATAGGGAGCATAGTAAGCCAACAGCCACCCCATAGAATCTGCAGCACTGCCTGGGAAATTCCACCCAGTTGTTTCCACAAAACAACTTGGGTCTGGGTGGAAACCCCAGCAATGTTCCTGCAGGAGGCTTTTGTTGACTGAGGATCACACCAGGTTCTCATAGCCCTACTGCACACAGGTCTCTGTGGCACAGCCCCAAAGATGGTTTCTCATGTGATTTTAGGAAAGGGAAGCTTTGGATGCTGTCAAAAGTGTTAACCATGGTTCTCCCAGGCAGTCTGCAGGAAATCAGGGGGCTAAAGGAACCCCTCATCCCAACATACACACCAGGAGTCTGGGTGTCCAGTGGTGTGTTGTGTCTGCTCCAGCACTGGGAATGTCCTTTAGAAGTCACACCTTCTGAGCAGGACTCACCAGCAACTGCTGTGATCCCCACCTGACATCAGCATGGGCCATCATATCAGCAGCCTCCTCATCTGCCTCTGCCAGAAAGGGCCAATGACTGCCCAGCCCTGGTCAAGGAGAGACACTCATGGGCCAAGAGACACTGTGGTGACTGGTGGCCATAGTAGGATGGTCCCATGGCACTCCATGGTTACCAGACAATCCCTTACTCTTTTTTTTTTTACATAAATGTTATTTATACTCACACACACACATATATATTTTTTAAGATGCTTAGATTACACAAATGTTACACAAAAATTATAGGGATTCCCATGTTACCCACCTCCCACACCTCCCATAACACCCCACATAAACATCTTTCATTAGTATGGCACATCACCTGCAATGGATATATGCATCCTGGGGCTTTGCCACTAAGCATAGAAAATAGTTCATATTGCAGACCACACTCTCTCCCACACAGTTCTGCATAGTATATGCTGATGTAAAATGGCCTATATCTGTCATTGTAATGTCATTCATGATAATTCCCAAGCCCTGAAAAAGCACCTGTATTACAACTGCTTTTCCCTTGCATGCCCCAAAAGCATCTAGTGGCCACTGGCTCCACCTCACTGTTATAATTTCTTCCATTGCTTGAATCACAAAATGTCTACAATAGAATACCATTAAGTCCACTCTAGTCCATAGCTCTTCCCCTAATCCTGAGGAGTCTGGGATGGTGATGTCCACTCCACCTCCAAGTGAGAGTGGGCTTATATCATATGGATATGGTGGATGGGATTATCCTGCCTACAGCTGCAGGCTCTCTCCATTCCCTGGGATGGCCATTGTCCATCATCGTCTCCTCACCAGATGACTTGGGTGAGTTCACTGAGCTGTATAGTAGGAGTTGCAGATCCACTGAGATTCCAGGCACAGCAGGCACATGGGCAGGCCAGAGGCTCCAGTCTCTGGAAGTACACCTACAAACCCCAGCATCACATATAGGTTTGAATAGAAGAGAGTGATGGACCATGAGCAGGGAGAACTTATTTGAGTCCAACGTTGTCACTCTCAGGAGCACAGATTCCAAAGTGGAGCCCACTGATAAGGCATCAATCTCTGGGGCTATTCCCCCTTATATAGGACCTGGGTGTCTCCAGAGCCCTCAGGAGCCACTCTGTGTGGGGTGTTATCCACTTTGGTGTTCTATGAGATCCTACTGAGGTGTGCATAAGCATTACCTCTGGGATAACCTCCTGAAACTCTTTGAAGTCTTTTAGCCACATGAACTCATTTCCCTTTACCTTTTCCCCCTTTTATTCAAGGTCTTTTTCCAGTCATGTTGCCAGTTGACACTTGGTATTAATCCCTCATTGCCAGGAAGGCTCATCCCTGAGAGTCATGTCCCACATTGGGGGGAACGTAATGCATTCATATGCTGAGTTTTGCTTAGAGAGAGGCCAAATTTGAGCAACAAGTAGGCTCTCAGGTGGCAACCTTTAGGCACCCCATAACAGTAGGCTAAGTTTCAATTACAAGAGCAAAGTCACATAAGGCTATTCATCAATAACAAGAACCCATCAGTGCACCATTCCCTTGTGCCAGACACTGCTCCTGCACTTGGGGGACTTTTCTTGCTCCCTTGGAGAATGTGGTGGAGCTCTCCAGGCTTGGAACTCAGTATTCCCTCATTTATTGAGTGATTGTCTACCCACCATGACCATGCCCCACTCCTTGTTCATTTGAACAATTTTATATATCTTTCATATATATTTGGATGAACTTCCTCCCATGAATCCCCCATCCCAGACACCCCACACCAATGATCCTCTGCAGGCCCCATTGTAACCCTTCTGTGATCTGAACCTTCCTTGAAGATGAAGCCCATATAATAACCAAATACAATTAATAGGAAAATGATATAATAATGGTAAGCTTAAATGCAAGAGATAAAATACATGGAAACTCAGAAAAAAGAAAAAAAACTAAAAATAAAATATAATAAACATATTGGGACATTCAAAAAAATGGGAAAAAAGAACAAAAAAAATTTTTTTTAATTTTTTTTTCCTTTTGTCACTGCATAATTGGATGTCCAGTGTGTACCGTGACACCTTCCCCCTCTTATTTCCCAGTGTCTCCCAAATTTTCATTTAGTTTTCAAAGAAGTTTTGGTCACAGCAAAGTCACACACAGAGTACTAGTGACTCTCATATACCCAACCTCCTTCCCCTTTTCTCACCCCATATTAAAACCATTTTGTGTGTGATGGTGGTAGCATTGTTATATCTGTTATACAGATAATGAAACATAGCTACTAAACATTGTCAACGGTTTACAGTATAGCTGACAATTTAGATGCTACACTTTAATAATTTTTGATGATATTTACTATGTCCTGTGTCCATTAAAGAAAGATAATGAAAAACATTTCCCATGACCACCAAATATACTGTTTGATCTTTTCTGTCCCTTCCTCTCCATCCCCATGGGGTATATGACACTCCCTTGTCTTGACTCATGGGATGACAAGATTCATAGTTACATGCCCTGGGTATTCTGACCTGCTCTTCCCAATCTACCCACTTGCTAACCCTGCACCATCAAACCCAGTAATATCATTACCCACCTGTCCTTTCCTTCAATATGCAACTATACTCTATCACTTAACCATAGAATATGTCCATATGGGTGATCGCTCACAACCTACTCTTCTCTTTTTCTCCCTTGTTAACCTATCTTTCAGACAATGGTTCCCAGAGACTGCTCACTTTCCCCAATTAAAATCAATGAGGTCATATATTGTTCATCCTTCAATGCCTGGCTTGCTTCACTCAACATAAGGTGTTCAAGATTCATGCATGTTTTTCCATGTGTTAGCACTTTGTTCCTTCTAACAGCTGAGTAATATTCCATTGTATGCATGTACCACATTTTGCTTATCCATTCATCTGTTGATGGGCACCGGGGCTGATTCCAACTTTTGGCAATTGTGAAAAATGCCGCTATGAACATTGGTGTGCATATATCTGTTCGTGTCTTTGCTTTCATTCTTCTGTGTATATACCCAGCAGTGGAATCACTGGATCATATGGAAGATCTATTGTTAGTTTTTTGAGGAATTGCCAAACTGTCCTCCACAGTGGCTGGACCATTCCATAATCCCACCAGCAGTGGATGAGTGTTCCCATTCCTCCACATCCTCTCCAACACTTATATTCTGCTGTTTTTTTAATAGCTGCCATTCTGATGGGTGTAAGATGGTTCCTCATTGTGGTTTTGATTTGCATTTCTCTAATAGCTCGTGATGTAGAGCATTTTTTCATGTGCTTTTTAGCCATTTATATTTCTTTCTTAGAGAAGTGTCCTTTCAGGTCACTTGCCCATTTTTTAAATGGGTTGTTTGTTTTTTAATTTTCAAGGTGTAAGATTTCTTTATATATGCAGGATATTAGGCTCCTATCAGATATATAGTTGCCAAATATTTTCTCCCAATTGGTAAGCTGCCTTTTTATTTTCTTAATAGCATCCTTTGAGGTGCAGAAGTTTTTAATTTTGAGGAGATCTCATTTATCTATTTTTTCTCTTGCTGCTTGTGCTTTGGCTGTGAAGTTCATGAAACCATTTCCTATTACATGGTCTTGTAGATGCTTCCCTATATTATCTTCCAAGGTCTTTATGGTTTTGGCTCTTATATTTAGATCTTTGATCCATCTTGAGTTGATTTTTGTATAAGGTGTGAGATGGTATTCCTCTCTCATTCTTTTAGTTATGGTCATCCAGTTCTCCAAGCACCACTTGTTAAAGAGGCTACGTAGGTTGAAACCCACTTGGTCATGGTGTATAATCTTTTGATATGTTGTTGAATGAGATTAGCAAGTATTTTGTTGAGGATTTTACTATCCAGGTTCATTACAAAAGTTGGTCTGCAATTTTCCTTTCTTGTGGTATCTTTGGTTTTGGTATTAGGGTAATGTTGACATCGTAGAATGCTTTAGGCAATATTCCTTCTACTTCTATTTTGTAGAAGTGTTTAAGCAGAATTGGTGTTAGCTCTTTCCAGAATGTTTGGTAGAATTGAGCTGTGAAGCCATCTGGTCCTGGGCTCTTCTTAGTTGGGAGGTTTTTGATGACTGAGTCTATCTCTTTACTTGTAATTGGACAGTTGAGTTCATCAATTTCTTCTTTAATCAATGTAGGCTGTGAGTTTCTAGAAACTTGTCCATTTCCTCTAAATTATCATTCTTGTTGGCATATAATTTTTCTAAGTATCCTCTTATGATACTCTTTATTTCTGTGGGGTCAGTAGTGATAGCCCCTTGCTCATTCCTTATTTTGTGTATTTGCATCTGTTCTCCCTTTTTCTTTGTTAGTCTGGCTAAGGGTTTGTCAATTTTATTGATCTTCTGGAAGAACCAGCTTTTGGTTTTGTTTATTTTTTCTAGTGCTTTCTTATTCACTATTTCAATTAGGTCTGCTCTAATCTTTGTGATTTCCTTCTTTCTACTTCCTTTAGGCTTAGTTTGTTGTTGTTTTTGCAATTCCTCCAAATGTGCAGTTAGGTCTTCAATTTTAGATCTTTCTTCTTTTTTTAATATATGTATTTATGGCTATGAACTTCCCTCTCAGGACACCTTTCGCTGCATCCAATAGGTTTTGATATGTTGTGTTGTCATTTTCATTAGTTTCAATGTAGTTACTGATTTCCTTTGAGATTTCCTCGTTGATCCACTGTTTGTCTAAGAATGTGTTGTTTAACTTCCATATCTTTGTGCCTAACCTGTTTCGCTGGCCCTTAGTGATTTCCAATTTCATTCTATTGTGGTCAGAGAAATTACTTTGTATAATCTCAGTCTTTCTGAATTCATTGAGAGTTGTTCTGTGGCCTAGCATGTGGTCTATCTTGGAGTATGATCCATGTGAACTTGAGAAGAATGTAAATCTTGCTGTATTTGGGTGTAGTGTTCTATATATGTCTATTAAGTCCAGGTCCTCTAATGTATTCTTGAGAGCCTTTGTTTCTTTATTGACTCTCTGTCTAGATGTTCTGTCTAATGATGATAATGGTGTATTAAATTCCCCCACTATAATTGTAGAGGCGTTTATTTCTCTACTTAGTTTTTCCAGAGTTTGCCTCATGTATTTTGAGGCACCCTGATTAGGTGCATTAATATTTATGATTATTCTCTCTTCTTGAGAGATTACCCCTTTTACTAATTTATAGTGTCCATCTTTGTCTCTTACAATAGTTTTGCATTTAAAGTCTATTTTTCTGATATTAGAATAGATACTCCTGCTCTCTTTTGGCTATTATTAGCTTGTAAAATTGTTTTCCAGCCATTCACTTTCAGCCTCCTTGAATCCCTGGTTCAAAGGTGGATTTCTTGTAGACAGCATATAGATGAATCATTTTTCCTTATCCATTCTGCCAATCTGTGTCTCTTGAGTGGTGAATTTAGTCCATTAACATTCAGTGTTATTCCTGACAATGAATTTATTACTTCATTCATATTTTCTTTGGGTTAGTGTATGTCATATGTTGTTTTGATTCTGTTTTTGTCTTTTTAGTTGTTTTTAAACTCTCCTCCAACTCTCACTCCCTTGTTTTTTACTTTCAACCTGTAGAACTTCCTTAGTCTTTCTTGAAGTGCAGGTTTCTTATGGACATACTCTCTTAATTTCTGTTCATCTGTGAACATGTTGAACTCTCCATCATTTTTGAATGCCAGTTTTGCTGGATAGAGAATTTGTCACTGGAAGTTTTTTTTCTTTTACTACTTTGACTATGTCATACCACTGTCTTCTTGCCTCCAGGGATTCAGATGAGAAATCAGCACTTAATCTTATTTTACTACCCTTATATGTGATGGTTCTCTTTTCTCTTGCTGCCTTGAGTATTTCCTCTTTGTCTTGAGCATTGGACATTTTGACAAGTATGTGTCTTGGAATTGGCCTGTTGGGATTTATACTGTTTGGGGTGCACTGTGCTTCCTGCGTCTGCACATCCAACTCTCTCAATAGGGTTGGGAAGTTTTCAGCCATTATTTCCTTCAACACTCCTTCTGTTCCCTTTCCCATCTCTTCTCCTTCTGGGATGCCCATAATGCATATGCTTGTGCATTTTGGGTTGTCAGTTAAATCCCTGAGTCTGTGCTGGATTTTTTTCTATCTTTTTGCATATCTGTTCTACTACCGGTTTGATTTCAGATGTATTGTCTTCCACATCACTAATTCTTTCTTCTGTCTGTTCAAATCTGCTGTTATGTGATTCCAGCATCTTTTTGATTTCTTGGATTGTGCCATTGATCACCATCATACCCATTATCTTTTTGAATATGTTTACAATTTCTTCAGTATGTTCTCCCAGTGTCTTCTTTATATCCTTGATCTCTTCCTTCAGTACATTACGTTCATCCGTGATATTTGTTTGGAAAGCTTTGATTAGTTGTTTGATGTTCTGCATCTCTTCCTGGTTTTTAGTTTTCTTCATTGGACTGGTCCATACCTTCCTGTTTCTCAGTGTGGTTTGTAATTTTTTGTTGCCCTCTATTCATCATTTTATCTTCATGGTTTTTTTCAATTGATTATCTTCTCTCCCTGCTGTAGAGTTTTATTTAGCTGGTGGTTCTGTGTGTGTGTTAAGTTTTCTCTTTGACACTTTTTCTTCTTATTTTATTTCCTTGCTTCTTTCTATTTTACCTTGAAGGCAAAAGGTTAGTGTCAGAGGAATCAAATGATGTGAGAAAAGAAGGATACTAGTAATATTGATAAAAGCTAGAAGAGGGGCCAAATAAGACTGAGTGAAATGAATATTTAATTCATGTAGGCAGTGTAGAGTAATAGGAAAATAAGTGGAGTACCTACAATGGATTGGGAAAACAAATAGAGGAATATATGTATAATGATTTAGAAGGCTAGAATGATGAGGAGGGAGAGAAAGAGTAAAGAAAGGGCTGAAAGGAAAATGTTAATATTAATTTAAAAAGGAAGAAAACAAAATAGATACAATAGAAACTTACACCCTTAAGTTGTGGGTTAATGAAAAAACATGGTATATAAGAACCACAATAGAAAGCAGAAGGCAGAAAGATGAAGGAAGGATAAGAGATAGCTTGGGATACAAAATCATTAGAGAAAAGAATGGGAAATCACTGAAGAAGAAGCACAGCAAAGAAGAGAAAAGCTAGCAGCACCTAATTAAAAAATAAAGAAAAGGGGGAGGAAAGAGGAAAGAAAAGCAAGAGACAACAAATAAACAGAGAAAAACCAAACAATCACACAAGGAAGCAGTCAAACAAAGCTAAGGAGGAACAATATTCCTTCTAGGGTCCTTGTGGAACCTCTCAGCCTGCTTGTGTTTATGAATTTCCCTGCTGGGTTCTATCTACAGGTTTTGAGGCAGATTTTAGCTATTAAACTAAATTAAAAAGAAGATTTCATTTTTCATTTTTTAAAGTGACTGTCTTTTTTTTTTTTCTGGTGAAATATGGGACCCAAAATAAGTCCTCTTCTAGACCACCCCCTTCACCAAGGGGACCCTAACTAGGCTCGTGGAAACTAATCAATCACTTCCCACTTCCTGGCCTCCCCAGGGGAGCTGAAGCACTGATGCTTGTCAGTGCAGAATGATAAAATTGGCTGACTCTGTCCCCTTTTGAGCCAAACCTCAATGTCACTAGGCTGCTGGGTAAATCAGGCTTCCTCAGTAGTTTGCCTCTCCCCTCAGCATGGCACTGCTTCAAGCTGGCTTATCTGCTCCCCAAAGCTATGAAGGGGTCCAGGCAGCCAAATCCACAGAAGGGAAACCCCTCTCCACCTTTTGTCAGAACCCTCTCTCTCTTGGAGAATTCTTCCTCTCAGCAGCTTGGCAGGGTTTGGGGCTTATCCCTGGGCTGCTAGGTAAATCAACTTCCTCAGCAGATTTACCCCTCCCCTCTGCCTGGTGTTGATTCAATCCAACTATTTTGTTTGCCCAAGCTGCAAGGGGTTCCAGGCAGCCAAATCCACAGAAAGGAAAGTCCTCTTGCCCCTTCACCAGAACCCTCCCACTCTCAGAGAATGCTCCCTCTCACTGGGCCCTCTCAGTGGGTTGCTGGGTGTGAGTTTTGGCTCAAACCAGCTTTTTTCCCTGAGGGTGGGGCTCAGCCATCTGTGTTAACCACCACAGTCAGGCTTAAAACTCATGAATCTCTAAGGATCATTCCACCCCATTGATCTGTCTGCAGATAGATGTCCCAAGCTTCTCCCTCCCTGCAGCCAGAGCACAGACCCCTGGGCAGGACCCTGTCCACAATCTGCCATTCTCAGAGAGCTAGTCAGTGAGTGCCCTCCTAAACCAACACCATCTTGCTTTCCTTAGAATTCCTTTTTCTCTTTGTTGTAAAATTTGTAATTTCTTTCAAACTCATTTCTCTTTAACTATTTTATTTTAAAGGTCTTTTTAACTGCTTTTAAAAATTTCCCTTTACCTTATGGCTAGACCTCATTGTATGGGACCATATTACAATAAAATGGTTTAAAAAACTAATAAATATTATGGCAAGAATAGCCAGAAATCACCACTGTGTATAGCTGGGGAAACAGCAAGACTGTGAGGTGAGGCATTTATGAGTGAGTTTTTGCATCTGGTTTTTGTTTGTTATTATTATTGAAATAAGGAAAACTCTTTAATAATGATTGAAGTGATGAACACAAATCTCTTTGATTACAGTAAATACCACAGATTGTACAATTTGTCTCAGTTGAATTCTTTATTATTAAGTCTCTATAAAATTGATTTGTATTAAAAAAATAGGGTGGGTTGTGGGACATACACCCAATGTGAGATAGAATCTACAGTTAGTACTCATATTTTCATGATGCTCTTGCCTAATTTGTTACAAGTGTATCACCACAAAACCAGGAGTTGGTGGAGGCTGATGTATGGGATACCTGTATGATGTTACACATTTATTTTGAAAGTTCCCAGTATTTACTATACACATAATTTTAATGTATGTTCAAGTATGAATTGTACACTTGAATAAAAAATACTTTTACAAACAGAGGGTGTTGATAATCACATATGATAGTTTTGCATCTGCCTATTTTTCTATTCAGGTCTTTCATTTGTTGCTCTTCAAATTTGGAGGATGTGCTCATGGGTGCATCGGGATGGACTGCTGTAACCTTGGACTGGACCATGCATCCCTTTACCCTTATGAGACTCTCAGCCTGACATCTGGGAAATAGCTAAATTGGGTTGTGTCCTTGTTCAGCCTATAGATGTTTCTTCCCTTTTGGTGGTGGGCAGAGGCATTTGGATGCCATTGGGAAAGAGTTGGAGGTTGGGGAATGTGGATCATTTTGTTGTGAGGGAGATATTCTGTGAGCTGTCAGCCTTGCTTTTTACTGTAAGAATAACTTTCATTTTATTTCAAATGCTTTCAAAGAAGTACAATGTGACCTAAAAGCAGTAATTTACATATGTGTAATGGCCACAGAATCACTCTATACATGAGATAATCTCAAAGATTTGTAAGACTAATCAGAGATGTTTTCTGTGAAAGAAAATCTTGAGTTTGCTATCATTAGAGGAGAGATACATAAAATAATTCACAAAGATCTCCTCTAAATTATTCAATCAAAAGTGGGCTTATTCATAGATTAAAACTGAGAGAAAATCCTTTGGATCTAGCTTATCATTATTCTCCCAGTAAATATAGTAACCATTATTTAATTTATTTTTAAAAAATTGTACAGAAATTTTATGTACCAACTGCCTTCACCAGTAAATGAAATCATTGAGGTCTATCATGTTTCAAGACTATACTTTTCAAAGGAGCTAAGTCAATGCCTTACATTTTCATGTAGCGTTTACTTATCTTTTGAGTACTGCACTCATTCTCAGGAAAAAACTTATATTCAAATGATATTAGATATTTAAGGGTCATTTTCAAAGTTTGCATTTTTCCAGGTATTTAAAAAATGGTTTTTCTATTTGAAAGGCACCAAATAAGTGCATGAAAATCCATCATCAAGAGATTTTTCCTGAGTGGAGTCCATATCATACATTTAATGTAATTTTCTACAACCCATACTATTATTATTTTTCAAAGTATATTTTTATTATAAAAAGTGAACTTAGAACAAAAATCATGCATATTTTAAGACTCCACATACAACTGCCTTCCATCAACACACCACACCATGATGGAAGCTTTGCAACAGATTATAAGATAATATCATCAGACTTTGACCACTCAGCATGGTCCAGAGTATATATTTGGCACTCATTTTCCATTGTCTCCCACTATCAACATATAATGCTTGGTGTGAATGCTGCCTATTTTTCATGGATTTTCATGTGTTTACTACTTTCCCAGTTTAATCATCAGTTTGAATCTTGGTTTATTCATAATACATCTATATTTGGATCATTACCTCTAAAGAGAATCAGAGCTTAACGACCTTGTTACTAGGAAGAGATAATTTTTTATTTCATTCCTCTGTGTTCTATTGAGCCTGGTCATCAATTTAGGAGAATTCTCTTCCAAAGATGTCATCCCGCCTTCCTCCCTGCACCCCCAGCCCCAAAACAATGGGCAGTGGATACATTCAAGCCACACCCTCAGGGGATCCCCACAATGTAGGAGGGGTGAGCTGAATCACAATACCAGACAACCAGCACTACCAAGCAGTTGCATTACCATGAACCAGCATAGACCATGTGGAGACTGCTCCTATCTGTTTTAGCCTCCTCTGCTGGGAGCCATTTTGGAAACAAGGGACTGCAGGCTAATTTAGCACCCTTTGAACAGAATTTCCATCCCTAGGAAAGCACAGATATATCTGGTGTCACAAGGGATTGGTTAGAATCTCTCATCATTTTGGTGTAAATAGTTTCTCATTTTTATGGTTATTTCTTCTTCAAACTTTGGCTGACTGAAATCTGAGGAGGAACTATTGCAAACAATGGGGTTTTCCTCGAAATCCTGTTAGTATTGAATAATAGTTTAATTCACCTTTCTTCTGAGTCCACCTTTGATGGATTGTAGTTATTTGAAATTCTTGAGAGTTGTTATGACCTAGTATAAGGGCTGTGGTAGACCTGTTCCAGGTAGACTGAAAAACAGCATGAATCCATTCTTCTGATTGAGCAGTGAAGGCTCTAATGACCTTGTACATGATCTGTAATGTTCTTCTGGACATTTTTCTCCTTTTTCTCTCTCTGTCACCTCCTCCACTCCTCCACCTCACTCCTTGGTTGCTTGCTCTGATGCTTATGGAAAGAGTGGTGTGATGATCAGGTTTCTGTAAGTTTCTTCCTAGAAAATAAACACCTGTTTTTCAATGATCCAGGGCTGCAGGACTGGTACATCATTTTCCTTTTGTTCATGCTCATGCATAATCATTAATAAAAAGAGTGCATCTGGGTCCATGATATTTTCTCGGGAGAACTGTTGAAAAAGATTTAGAGTTTTCCTGCCACATGAAAGGAGGGGTTGGCCTATTGTTAGCTGTGGTAATTCATTCCAATCAGAAGTGAAGAATTCCCAACTAGGAATTTGATAATCCAGAACTAAATATGATGTAAATGAAAATAAAAACACTAAGCCATTAATTGATGTCATTCTTACAGATTATTGGTTCCAATGGTTAGGGCTGTAATATACCAATAATAATTATGCCATCATTGATTTCAATGATGTCAGAATTATTAGTAACATTTAAATGTTTCTTCCTCTATGAGGTATTAATTATCATGGATTTGATAAATGTAACCTGGCCTTACACTCTTTTTCTTTCTCTTTTTTTGCAATACATTTTTTATTCTATTTGGTATGTATCATCAAGTAGGGTTCAACTGGAAAATACTTGTTAACAGGATGATTTACAATTCTAAGATAAGCCTCATTTATTAATATCTCCAATCCTTTCAGACTGATGATTAAGTTTTTGGGAAGTTCTCAAGCTCATGTGTAGGAGAAAATTTCTCTAAAGTTTATTTTTCTCTTGAAACAAAATTCACCATGAATTTAGTAGTTGTTTTCATTTTATTCATGTTATTATTAGAGCAGTTGGTTTACTGAAAACTTTTTATATAAAATAGAGAATTTCCTTATATCCCCCATTTGTTTTCCTTAGCCTTAACATTCTGTATTCCTCTCTTTCCTTATTGATATTCTGTCTCAAGGGTCAATCCATTATTGTATGTGGTGTATTGAATTCTCCTATTAGTAATGTACTACTATCTATTTCTCCCTCAATTTTTCAACATTTGCTTCATAGATTTTGTAGCTTTGATATGCATATATATGTAATTAGTCATATATATATATATTTAATTGTTGACTTTGTCTTTAATTGACCCATTCATCATTATATAATATTTTTCTTTGTCCTAAACAGCAGTTTTATTTTTAATTATAACTGTTATGGTTAACATAAATATCCTATAGAATGAAGAGAGTTCCTGTATAACCTCCCCACACACATAGTATTCCTTATCATTAATTATTTCAATTAATGTGATAACTTGGTTACATTTGATAAACCAAGATAGTTATTATTATAGGGTTAACTATAGTCCATATGCAAGTATACTGTTCCTATTCCCTTCTGTAATACCTCTTCTTGTTGTAATTGTTACATTTTATGTCTTCATACACTCTATATCCCCAAGCACAGATTATCTTTAATTTTTTCCACTTGAATTTTAGAAATTTTAATATATGGAGTTACATACCAAAAACTCAGTACACTATTACTGGTATTTGTAATTATAAAAAAGATTGACATGCTCAGAGATCATAAATTTTTATTGAAGTCAACCCACTGTTGACTGTCCTTTCATTTCTGTCTGAAGATCTTGTGTAAAATTGTTTGTACGGCAGCACATGTGGTGGAAAAGTCCTGCAGGATTCTGTTTGTTTCTTTCTTTTAAAATGGGGATGCCATATCAATCTTCCTCTCATTTTCAAAAGCCTGTCTCAATAGATATAATATTATTAGAAGTGACTCATTTTCTGTCAACACTTGAAGTATTTCATCATAATTGGCCTTTTTGTTTTCTTGATTTTTGTCTTCATGATTTCTGTGGCAAAATTGTTGCTTGATCTTATGGGGACTCACTTGAACAAAACACATGGCTTTACTCTTGCAGCTACCTGCCCATGGCATTTTACTGTGTGATTCCAATGTTTTTCTATGGTTTTCTATGATTTTATCCTCTATGGGGTTCTTTGGGTTCCTTGACTGTGCATATACATGGCTTTCATTACATCTGAGAGGTTTCCTGCCATTATATCTGTGAATATTCCTTCTGCCACTTTCTCTTTCTTTTCTTTCTTTGTCTTTTACAAAGCATGTGAGTTATTCTTGATTTTCTAACATATGTCCATTCTGCCAGGTGTAGAAGGTCTTTCAGATTACTGAGGTTCCAGTTTCCATTTCCCCATGGAATGTTTTAACAAGTATCCAAGACTGGCAGATCCATTTTCCTAAACAATCTGCTACATTGTGGAGAGGTCTGTGCTCTTGCAATTCTAGGACCCAATTCCATAGGGAACATAGTAAGCCAATAGCTGCCACTGAGAAGGCACAACACTACCTGGGAAATGCCTCCCTCTTGATTCCATGAGAAAAGTAGGGTCTGGGTGAAGACCCCAGTGATGTTCTGCAGAAGGGTTTTGTTGTCTGAGTTTCACACCAGGTCCCCATGGCATTAATGCACACAAGGCCTGTGGCATAGCCTCAAAGTTGTTTTCTCAAGTGATTTTAGGGAAGGGAAGTTGTGGGTGCTGCCAACAGTCTTGACCATTGTTCTGCCAGGAACTTTGAAGGAACCTATGGGGCTAAAGGAATCCCTCACCCCAACATACATACCAAAAGTCTGAGCACCCATTGGTGTGTTCCTGTCTGGCTTACCCATGAGTATGTCCTTTAATACTCACACCTTCTAATCATGCCTCACTGACATCTGCCCTGGTCATTGCCCCAGCCTGGCATGGAACATTCCATCAGCAGTCTCCTGCACTGCTGCTGCCAGACAGAGCCACCGGCCACCCAGATCTGGGTCAAGGAGAGCTGCTCACTGGCCAAGGGACCCTGCAGGAACTGGTGGATGTAGTAGGATGGTCCCATGGCACTTCAGGGTTACCAGACTATCCTTTACACTCATTTTAAAATTGGTAATTTCTTTCAAACTCATTTTAATTTCATTTTACAGTTTTATATTAAAGATCTTATTAACTGCTTTTAAAAAAATTCCCTTTACCTTTTGGCTAGACCACATGGTACAGGAACATATCACAATAAAATGGCTTAAAAAGCTAATGAATATTACTGCAAGAATAGCCAGAAATAGGCACTGTGTATAGCAGGGGAAATGGAAAGACTGTGTGAGGAGATGTTTTTGTGTGAGTTTTTGTATCTGGTTTTTGCTATTATTATTGAAATAATGAAAATGCTTTAATAATAATTGAAGTAAAGAACAGAAAGCTCCGTGAATAGAGCAAATACCATGGATTGTACACTTTGCCTCATTTGAATTCTTTATTATTAAGTCTCTATAAAATTGACTTGTAGAAAAAATTAGGTGGGTTGGGGGAAATACATCCAATGTGAGATAGGGTCTACAGTTAGTACTCTTATTTTTCTATGCTCTTGTCTAGTGTGTAACAACTGTATCACCACAAGGCAGGAGTTGGTGGGGGCTGATGTATGGGAAACCTGGAACATGTTACACATGTTTATTTTGAAAGTTCCCATGTTTACTATACTCATAATTTTGCTGTACATTCAGGTATGAATTGTATACTTGAATAAAAAGTATTTTTACAAACAGAGGTGGCTGATAGTCACACATGAAAATTTTGTATTTGCCTATTTCTCTTTTCAGACCTTCCATTTGTTGCTCTTCAAATTTGGAGGATGTGCTCATGGGTGCATTGAGAAGGATACCTGTACCCATGGACTGGACCATGCATCCCTTGACCTTTATGAGCAACTCCATCTAATAGCTGTGGAATAGCTGAATTGCATTTTGTGTCCTTGTTCAGACTACAGATGTTTCTTCTGTGCTGGTGATGGGCAGATGCATTTGGATGCCATTGGGAAAGAGGTGGAGTTTGGGGAATGTGCATCATTTTCTTACCAGGGAGATTTTCTGTGAGCTGTTACCCTTGTTTTTTACTTTAAGAATAACTTTAATTTATTTCAAATGCTTTCAAAGAAGTAGAATGTGACCTAACAGTAGTTACTTACATATGGGTTACAACCTCAAATCTCTCTATTCATGATAAAATCTGAAAGTATTATGAGAGTAATGAGAGATGTTTTCTGTGAAAGAAAAATTAAAGTTTGCTATCATTAGAGGGCAGATTCATAAAATAATTGAAAAAGATGTCCTCTAAATTACTCATTCCAAAGTGGTCTCATTTAAAGATTAAAAATCAGAGAAAAACATTTGGATCTAGCTTATCATTATTCTCATTATTTAATTAATGACTACGCATGAGTTATCATTATACTCATGCATAGTTGTTAATTAAAATAGTCTATCAGGGTCCATAATATTTTCTCAGGAGGACTGTTGAAAAAGATTTAGAGTTTTCTTGCCACATGAAAGTAAGAGTTGGCCTATTGTTATCTCTGGTAATTATTTGAATGAGATGTGAAGAATTCCCAAATAGGAATTTGATGATCTGGAACTAAATATGGCATAACTGGATATAAAATCACTAAACCAGAAAATTATGTCATTCTTACAGATTATTGGGTTCAATAGTTAGGGTTGTAATTTAGCAATAAAAATTACATCATCATTGATTTCAATGATGTCAGAATTATTAGTAATATTTCAATATTTTTTCTTTATGGCCTATTTCTTATCATGGATTATATTAAAACTAACCTGGCCTTACACTCTGTCTGTTTTTTTTTTTTGTTTGTTTGTTTTTGTAATACATTTTTATTCTACTAGGTATGTATCCTGAAGTAGTGTTGATATGGAAAATATTTTTTCACAGAATGGTTTACAAATCTAAGATAAACTACATTTATTAGTATCTCCAATCTTCTCAGGCTGATCATTAAGTTTTTGGGAAGTTCTCAACTCATATGTAGGAGAAAATTTTTCTAAAGTTTATTTTTCTCTTGAAACAAATTTCATCATTAATTTAGAAGTTGATTTCATTTTATTCATGTTATTATTAGAGCAGGTGGTTTACCAAAAAATTCTTGCAGAAAATAGAGAATTTCTGTATATCCCCCATTTGTTTTCCTTATCTTTAACATCTTATATTCCTCTCTTTCCTTTTTGATATTTTTGTCTAAAGGGTCAATTCATAATTGAGTGTGCTGTTTTGAATTCTCCTATTACTCATGTACCACTATTTTTTAACATTTACTT
>JAQZBX010028189.1:0-27966 GCA_029593785.1 Cabassous unicinctus | reverse complement strand
TGAACAATTTCAGCATTCTAGTTTCTTGGAATTTTTTCATACCTGTCTTTGAAGACTGAGCAACCATTTTGTCACTTGTACCTAATTGTGGATGAAGGAAACTTCTTTGTGCAGGATAATATCCCCAAAAATATGCATGGCTTCCTAGATACAATCTTAGCAATATTAGAGATCTATAATCAAAACTTAAAATAACTGAAAGGTAAAGGTTTGGTTGGGTTAAAGAACACAGGTAGATTTGCTTAAAGAATAATTAACATATGGGGGTTATATTGTAATACTGGAAATATTTATTTATTTATTTGTTTGTTTATTTATTTATTTAACTTAAGCATCTAAATCCAAATAAAATATTTTGTACGTTCATACTAAAAAAGACATTTGGAAGTAAGACATTTCAGACTGAGTGATTAACAAAGCTATAATTAAAGAAATCTCCATGAGAGGACTTGTTTAACTTGGTTTTACTGGTGACATGTTTGTTAACAGAAATGGTAAAATTTTATGAAAAACTTTGAACCATTAACTAAAACATGGTTGCTTTGCATAAACTTGCTTTGTGCCATGAATACATGTAGTGTACAGATTGTATATTTAATTTAAAGTTTATGGTATATAGCATTTCATTGCCTCCAGAGACTGGCTATGATAACCAAAAGTATTATCTTTTGTTTAAAGGCAAAATCGGTATGTGAGCGTGGACTCTGTGTTGGCAGCAGTGCTATTACCACTCTGGGTGATCCAGCCAAAGGTAAGTCTTTAAAGAAAAAAGAATCTCTTCTGTTATAAGATGAAGTAAGGTTTCATTTACTTCATAAGTTACTTATGTTAAAAGTCAATTTCAGTTAATGACAGACACAATAATCTTTAGAATCAGAACTTTAAACATACAAATGAGCTTAGAGTCTAAAACTTAAGGTTTTTCAAAAGAAGTTATGTGATGAGAACTTTTTAGATGTTGGTTGGACTAGAAAGATAATGAAGGTATTTTCAGTGCCAAGAGATCAGTATGATTGGTAATGAGCATCTCTTCCGAGCTATTATAATGGCAATAGGAAGAGAGAATAGATAAAATTGACCAAACTTGGCAACTATGGAATGGGGGAGGAATAAGAGAGAGGAAATAAATATAAGATTTCAACTTATATTATTGACAGAAAAGAGACACAGAAAGAAAGAAGCAGATTGGTAGAGAAGCTGATTAGTTAATGAAATAGGTAATCTAATGGTTAAGAACATGGGTTAGCACTAAAATTCTTTAAGTATCAGTTTCCTCATCTTTAGGTTAAACTGCCTTGTAGAGTTGTGAGGATTAAATATGGGACTGTGTACAGTGCTTAAGCCAAGAACATAGTAAGCTCCCAGTAAATGAACACCACTTTTTTTATGAGTCAAATTTGAGAAAATAATGAGATTTATGAGATTTCCATAAATGTTTCTGGAAGATATCTAGCAAGTGGTAAAAATAGTTGTAAAGGGATCAGGACTTGGGATGGGGCTCGGGGTGGGGATGGGGGGACAGAAGTGGTATGCTCTTTCAAGCCAAGACATTGTTATATAGGAGTGTTTTGAAGGAATAGATGGTAAAGGACAGAACTTCTAGATTGTAATGGGAGCAGGGGGTGGAGGTAGGGAGATAGAATGAGGAAAAGTTAAGGGCAGCCTGATGAATACAGAATCAGGAAGTAAGAGTTTTACAGAATCAGAAGGATCTCAAGGAAGGCTATTTGGCAGTGCTGGATGCTCAGAATTTGAAGACCAGGACTCAAGAAAGATCATTGGACTTGATGGCTGTATTTCCCGCTGATCTTTTTTTTTTTTTTTTTTAATATATAAAAGCTTATTGAGATATATAATTCACATACCAGAAAAATTCACCCATCTAAAGCATACAATTCAAAGTTTTTTAGTGCATTCACAAAGTTGTGCAAACATTACTACAGTCAATTTTAGAATATTTATTTCACCCCCAAAAGATACCAGTATCCATTAGCAGTCACTCCCCTTTCCACTCTACCTCATGCTGAACAAATCTGTTTCTAGATTTGCCTATTCTGGACATTTCATATAAATGGAATCATATAATAGGTGATCTTCTGAGATGACTTTCACTTAATAAAAAAAATTTTTTTTAAGAAAGGAAATTTGTTTGTTTATTTGTTGTTTTTGTTTTTGAGGTACCAGGGCCAGGGATTGAACCCGGTACCTCATATGTGGGAAGCCGGCGCTCAACCACTGAGCCACATCAGCTCCCCTGAATTGGTTTTTTCGTTTATTTGCTTGTTTGGTTTTTTTTGTTTGTTTTTAGGAGGCATCGGGAACCAAACCTGGGACATCCCATGTGGGAAGCAGGCACTCAACCCCTTGAGCCATATCCGTGCCCCACACTTAATACAATGTTTTCAAGGATCATCCATGTTATAGCATGTATCAATACTTCATTCTTTTTTTAGTCAAATAATATTCCATTGTATGGATATATCACATTTTGTTTTTCCATTCATCAGTTGATTCAAAGTTGGGATGTTTCTACTTTTTGTCTGTTATGAGTAATACTGCTGTGAACATTCATGTACAAGTTTTTGTGTAGACATATGTTGTCATTTTTCCTGGGTATATACCTAGGAGTGGAATTGCTGGGTCACATAGCTCTATGTAAAACAGAATTTTTTAGATTTACATTCAACTTTTATCTCCTTAAGGACGTTGAAGGCGATAAATTCGCAACCCCAATAACATTCCACATTAAACCTTTTTCTTCTCTGGTTCTTTGCACCCCATTCTCTTCATTATGAAAGTGGTTTGACTATTGGCTTCATTTTTTTTTTTTTTTTAATTTTATTTTTTGGCTGAAAAGTTTGGACATAATTACAAGTATACACCTCAGCATGCATCTCTAAAAATTAGAACGTTTTCCTACACAACTACAGCTTCATTTTATTGTGGATTTTTGAGATACTGGCTTCGGTAGAGTGGTAGAAATTAAAACTGGATTGTTTCTAAGAAATGCATGTCCTTCATAAGCACATATACTAGGATTGATAATTGCATTTCTTCCTGTGTACATTTTATATTTTTGGCTCAAGTGGAAATGGATAGTTCTGTGTATAACAGTGATACTTTATATTAATAATACAGTGTTTTATAATTTTTTAAAAGTGTGTTGATATTTTTAAATGTTCATGAGAACCCTCTGGTTTATGTATGTACCCAAACCTTGCTGAGACACTCTCCCCTCTTACTCCTAAATCATGTGGTTAGTAAGTGGAAAACCTAGAACTGGAATCCACCTATTCATTGACCACAGATTTGTTGCTCTTTCTGAATTTAGTGAAATGGCAAGTGTGAAGCACCTGACACATAGCTAATACCCAATTAATTTTAATTTCCCTTTTCCTTTCCCAGTAAATATCTGAGATAATTTAGATCTATCATATTAACATTAAAGACTGTCATAATATGATTGAGTCTAAATTATATGTTTTGATTAATGAGAATTTGAGAAAGGGATCTACAGATTGTCCAAAACTTGCTAAATAACACCTCACAGTTTCCTATAACGTTTATGACTTAGGATTATGATGACATTTTGTATATAGATTTTCTAAATAAGGAATCTTGATTGAAGACAAGTCAGTGCATTTGTTTAAAAAAATGACACACTTTGTGAGTTAACCAAGATTACATTTTCGCATAATTTTTAGTAGTATTGTTTTTTTTCGCATAATTTTTAGTAGTATTGTGGTGGTCTCTAAACCAAGCCTGGTTATATCCGTGCAGTTTCCTAAACCAAAATTAAAACTCTGATCAGTGTTCACGCTAGGAGTCTACTGCTGTGGAGGTCAGTAAGAGTCTTTCAGGACACCTTTGTTTTAAGAGCTTTGAATTGCCTAATTTTATGTTTAGCTACAGGTGACCAGTTTAAAGGTAGTCCTACACATGAATTATATATGTATATGTGTAAACTATCTTTTTAAAGTGTAAATTAATCTATATTTTACACTTACAGGTGTGTACATTTCCAAATACTCAGACTATCTTCATCCAAGACCATGGTATCATGGAAAATCTGGTTATGTTGTCATTTTTTATCTGATTAAGGTAAAGCCCAGATGTGTGTTTATATAATTTTTCTTTTAAAAACTAAAGGTTATCAATCTATGATAATGTTTTTTACGGATCATAGCTAAATATAGTTTTTGTCAGACAGCTTTCCAAATTCAGAAGAATATGTGCTATTTTTCATTTCCTTTAAAAACAAAACTTTTTTGTTCATTTAATAGTTGATCTATGAACATGTTTTTCTTTTTAGAAAAAAACTTAAAATAACAAAAACAGTATTCAGTGGAAAGTCTTCTTCTTGCCTCTGTCCTGCAGTGCCATATTTAAACATTAAATATCAGAAAACCTGCTTATAAAATGATATGATTACAGTTCAATTATAGAAGATGAATTTCAGGAAACAGTATTCATTGTCTGGTTTAAATTGTCAAAATAGGAAAATCATTGCCTTCTTTATCCTTAAAACATCCAGACCTCAGCTTCCTTATTAATATGTTATTACTTGTTTACAGCTTCATGTGGTACCCATAACAGACAATCTCAGAAATTCTTAAATTTCCTTACTAGTCCAGTATAAATGAATTATACAATTAGAATTTTTGCCCAAACAGTAAGAAAACTGATTTTAGAGGTTGTTAGGCTTTTGAGGACATATTTTTATGGTCTTGTTTTGTTTTGTTGTTTTTGTTTTGGCTTTTTTACTATCCTAAATTCTTTGGTTATAAACCCAACACTACTGACTTTTAAGAGTATGAATTCTTCATATTCCAAAATTTTGTGCCCCAAAATTGGAGGGAAAGTAGCAATGCATTGAAGTACAATCACTGCAGCTTTTCCTCCTTTAATCTTCCCTCTGCTGCTCTGTGAAAAGTACTATAGTTCTGCAGCAGAAAGTATGCCTGTCAACGCAGATAATGAACATAGATTTGGCTTTTTATTTTGTTAAATTGTACCAGCCTTAGGCTTCTTGCCACCATATCTCCCACTGTCTGGTTGGATATTGCTATTTAGTTTTTGCCTGTATGCTGAGTCCTCCTTAATTTACTGTTTAAAAGCCAGCCACACTGAGCATAAGATATTTGATGGGGAGAAGATAAGAGGTTGTGATTGCTTACTGAGAAGTACTATTTATATCCTTTCGCTATTTATATTCTTATGGTGGACCTATAAATGAAGAAGCAGGACTTTAACAACAACAAAAATCTTTTTTTAGAAAAAGCAATTACATTCTTCTTCTAAAGACAAAAATAAAACTTGCTTATGATCTCATACCTCACATTTGCTGTATTTGGTATATATTTGGTATATCTTTTATTTTTTCCTTGCATATCTTGATTTTTTAAAATCCATAGTTAAGTTTATACTATATAAACTTAAATGCTACTTCTTTTTTTAACTTATCATTGTTTTGAACATTTTCTTATGTCATTAAATATTATTCAAAACAGCTGTTTGAGTCATTGTATAATATTTCATGGTATGATAAACTTGACTTGCTTTTTTTTGCTTTTTGGGAAGACAAAAGAGAATCCATAATGGAAAGTACCATCAACTGTACAGCAATCCGGGCCAGTAACCTGTTAAAGCACTTGAGCACATATTTGCTCTTTGCTGATTTCCTGGGCCCTGGCTTAATAGAAGTACCTAGGTCTGTTATTTATAATTGATAATTTTAATACTTCAGTTTTAAACTCATCTTTTGAAATTTTAGATTTCATTTTTCATATTTTATGTTGCAGTCTTGAATAGCCAGTTTCTTTGGCATCTATGGTTCGCTATATAGTTTTTTGTTTTCTTTTAAAGCATCAGTTTCAGGGTGATTCATATACTCCTTTAGTATTATGGTAAAAGCTATGAGCTTTTGCCTCAGATGCCTAAACACACCAGATTTTTTAATACAATTTTAAGGGGTTTATGGATAATTAAAACTATGGGTGGCCTTCAGGTAATTGTTTTTCTAAGAAGCATAGTTATTGACACAGTTAACTTTAGTTGAAATGCATCCTTATTAGGCTACTTTTAAATGAATCTTGGAGTAAAAGTTGTTGCTATTGTAAGACATCTGAGTCGTCCTAATATTTTCATTCTAGGGAAAAGTCAAGTTTGTGCCTGAGAATTATACAACTAATTATACTAGGCCATCTTCTGGCTATGATTGCCATGTGGCTACAAATACTAACAAGGTTTCTCACAAGACAAGTCATTTTCGTGCCTTTGAACTGAGTCAGGTATGTAAATAAATATGACCCAAGATATGGTTCTGAACTTATTATGTGAAATTTCAGGGCTGGGTGGGGTTGAGATAAATTTGGTGCATATGTAATTTGATGGTGCTACTCTATAGTATTTATTTTTCTTCTTTCAGTATTATGTCTATGAATTTTCAGGCAGCACTTTTACTGAACGACCTAGACAGATCTGTCCTTATGTAATTGTAGCTTTTCAGTACAGAGAACCTAAAAAGATGGCAGCACCAGCTCATAAAAGCATGTAAGTAATTATGTGTTTAGTTTGTTTTACTGGATTTGTTTCCTTTGCTCTTATAAAACTGCTTCTTTTTTTTTTTTACCCTAGACTTGAACTGAATGAAGATGGTAAGAAATTATTTCATTGATCTTTGATCTTTTAGATTTTTATTTTATTTTTTTTAAGTAAATGTGTCATTAAACACATTAATCAGTTTCTATCTTACCCTCATTAAAGTTCTCATCTCTCCATGGAAAGGGAAGTTAATTATTCAGAGCTGTCTGCTGTGTGATATAACTCTTTGGTCCACTTATGGTACAGTTCTTCCAGCACAGCTGTAAGTATTGAGTTTTGTGTCCTTTCCTAATGCTTATGTGGGAAATTTTTTTTTTTTTTTCCATTTTGAACCCTTTATGGGTGGCACTGGTGCAAAATGTAGTGATTGTATTTGAGTTTAGATTGGGGCACTTTTAGATTGGTAGACACATGTATAGAGCACATGAAACAGACGACCCAAATTCTGATCTAAATTCTAGCATTGGCTTTGTGAAATAAATTAGTTTTATGACCTTTGATAAATCACTTTTTAAATCTAGTGTCCTATTCTGTTAATGGGATAATAGCCTCTTGGGATAAATTAAATTATTTGATACTAGAAGTTTGACAAATTGTTTTGTTTGACAAAAACAAATTGGATTTGCCTAGAGAGTGGATATGGCCAATTGTAGCAGCTTCATCCCATTAGTCTATTAAAATTTGTGGTACCTGACTTTCTAATTTCCACATGATTTTCCTAGAATGGTATTAAATAGATTAGCTATTATATGTATTTATATTATGATGAATTATTATAATGAATATTTTCTTCTGGGGAACTTTAAAAGGCATCTTATGAAATCTTTTTGCTCAGTCTATTTTTAGTTTATAACCCAAACCATTGAAAGATTGATGTAGTTTAATTGAAATGTTATGGGGAAAACTGGTGTGCTATCAAAATTCATTTTCTTTCTATTGGCATTTTTTAAGAGGCAGGAGTATTATAATCCATAGAATAAAGTAAGAATTCTGTGAATGAATAAATGGGAGAACAGAGAAAGTTCTTTCTTCCTCACTATAGAGTATAGTGTACATTCTAATTAAAGCAAAAAGAATGATGGATTTTTTAAAAGTCACCATTTGGCATCATTATAATCAGTAGATGCTAAATATAGCAGGTGGAAGTTCAGTGATATTTACATTTTCTCAGAATATTTCCCAATAATTTGCTTATTAATCCCAAAGGGAAAAATATAGTCTTTATAGTGGAGAAAACTGGCAGATACCATCTTAACCAAGTGCTTAAGTTAACATCACCAGTAATGGAATAGACATCATGTGCCTTCTGATATGATACCCAGAGAATGACACATCACTTCTGTGGTATTCCTGCCAAAAATGCATAATCTGACTCTAAGCAGGAGGAAACATCAGATATACCCAGATTGAAGGACATTCTGCAAAATAAATGGTCTATATTCTTGAAAACTATCAAAGTCACTAAAGGCAAAGAAAGACTGAGAAACTCTTCCAGATTAAAGGAGACTTAAAGAGATATGATAATTAACTGCAATTTGTGGTCCTAGATTGGATCCTGGACCAGGAAAAAAAAATTTCTTTTGTTATAATCTTAATGAGATTGTTGGCAAAATCTGAATGAAGTTTATAGGTTAAATAATAGTACTATATCATTGTTAATTTATTAATTTTGCTTATTCTGTGGTTGTATAAGAAAATGCCCCCCCGTTTTTTTCTTAAGAAATGCATATGGAACTATTTAGGGCTAAGTGGATATCATGTTTGCAACTTCTCAAAAGGTTCAGAAAAAAAATATGCATATATAGAAGTAAAGAATGGTAACGCAAACATGATGAATGTTAACATTTGAGGAATCAGTTGAAGTGTGACATAAGAAAATTCTTTGTACTATTTTTACAACTTTTCTTTAAGTCCAAAAGTATTTAAAAATAAGCTCTAAAAAAGGGAAAAAGGAGTCAGGGAAGTGTGGCTCTTTCTGTGTCACTGCACTGTACGCAATCTCATATTATCAAGAGTTTTCAGTTCTTGCATAGCATAATTTTTAATTAATTTTCAATTCCAGTATGTATAATTCTTCTACACATCTGGATGTTTTGGTTATACCAAAAATACGTGCAATCATAAAATATAAACATATTTGCAGACCATGATCTATAAGTCATATATTTGAAAAATCTGTAACATTTACAAATATGCACATTATTTGACTTTGGAGTTTATTAACTTAAGGGCTTTTTTTGTGGTTATGATACCTTTGTTGTATTTATATTGGAAAACCAAAAACTATGGAGATGTGAATCATTTCAGTATTTATTACACTACTTGATATTGTTTTATTTTTTAGACCACAGGAACTAGATTTTCAGTATATAATGAAAGTGTCTTCTTTGAAGAAAAGACTACCAGAAGTTGCCTTTAGAAAACAGAACTACTTGCAACAAAAAGGTCTGTTCACATATAGTGATACACGGCATGCCTTGGGCTTTTTTCCACCTATTTCTCACTTTCTCTTCCAAATACACATCCACACCTCTGTTTTGTCTTAAGTGATTCTTTTTTTTTTTTAAGATTGATTGAATTTATTTCTTTCTCCCCCACCCCCCCATTGTTTTTTGCAGTCGCTATCTGCTCTCTGTGCCCATTCGCTGTGTGTTCTTCTGTGTCTGCTTGTCCTCTCTTTAGGTAGCACTGGAAACCGATCCTGGGACCTTCCAGAGTGGGAGAGAGGTGCTCAATCTCTTGCGCCACCTCAGCTCCCTGGTCTGCTGTGTCTCTTATTGTCTCTCTTTCTCTGTCTCTCTTTATCGCGTCATCTTGCTGTGCCAGCACTCCTGCGTGGGACAGCACTCTGCGTGGGCCAGTTTTCCTGCGTGGGCCAGCTCTCCTTCACCAGGAGGCCCCGGGAATCGAGCCCTGCACCTCTTATATGGTAGACGGGAGCCCAATCGCTTGAGCCACATCTGCTTCCCTTAAGTGATTCTTAACAGGGTATTTTGTAAAAGAAAGTTCTATGGTTGCTGTGTTTTCATTTCCTTGGAGGCCAACTAGAAACTGTGAAAGGTGGTTACATCTAAGATGGCAAAGAAATATCTTTCATTTAGAATGCTGAGGGAACCAAGCAAATAGATGTAAATATGACCATTGAAAGATGAGTAATATGCCTAGTTCTTCACCTTTTTATAAAATGAATATATTGGTTAAAAAATATATAATAGAATATTTTAAATGAGAAATGTTTTGTTTTTATTTTTTTCTACAGTCTGTCATCAAGATATGTGCTTCAATTTATATGAAGTGGAACTGTCAAACAAACAAGGGGAAAAAATAGATAAACTGACAGAATACATTAAAACTAAAGGATTGGTAAGAATCAGCAATTTTAAATATAATGATTTTTTCTGTAAGTTGAGAAATTGATATCTCTTTATCAGTTGGATCTGTTTAGATTGAAGTACTTTAGCTTGCTAAAAGAATTTTCATCGTTTAATATTTATTGACCACCAGTGTATTTTCATTTCCATTTTATCTTCTTTACTTTTGTATCTCAGTCATCAGTTTATATTCATGACTATAAGAAACAAAAGAGAGCAGTTTTTCTCAAATCCTTTTTGTTGTAGTTTGGTTTTTGTTTAATTTTGACAAAAGAATTGACTTGGTCCCTACGGCTTTACTTATTAGGGTCCTAAGGGAGAGATACTTCTTTAAAAGTGACCTGTATCATAATTCACAGGTTTATAAGAAAGAAAAGAGTTGGTGCTTCTCCTTTTTTCAGTGTAGAAAGTAAGACTCTCCTGAGAAATATATAAGGACTCAACAGATTCTTTCCATTCCAGAAACCAGGGTTCTTCTCTGTGAGGGTAGGAATAGATGCTTGAACCAGAATCTCATCCTGACTTAGTGAATAATTCCTAAACATCAATAGATTAAAATAGAAAGAAGAAATATATATCTTCTTTCGGTGTTGGGGGATATATACATATGCTGTCTGTGAAAGGTAATCTGTCCTAGTGATACAGATGGTTTGCATGTAGTAGAAACCAAAACTGGCTTAAACCATAAAGGGATTTAAATTCTAGATTCTAGGGCAGGTTCTAGTGCTGTTTGTTCAGGACTCTGGCTCTTTCTTTCTCTATGACTTTTTGAGCTTTATGTCATTTGCACATCCCTCAAACAGTAACTGACAAGGGATGGGTTACACTGATTAGCTTAGGCCACTGAGAGCCCACTCTCCACCATTGGGTATAAGGTGGAACGCACCCCATGTCCATTGTGCTCAGTGACAGCAGAGAATTGTGTCTTCAAAGAAAAATCTTAAGTGCAGGTAAAATGGAATGGGGGAAATTGGATGCTAAATAGATAACCATTGAATGTCTACTGTAGGATGGTAGTTTAATTTTTTTTTTTTTTTTTGGCTTAGTGTAGTTCATTTTATATTTGGAAATTAAAAGGAAGAAAGTACCAAGATATTTTCAGAAAACACATTAGTCAAGTGACTGCTTGTGAGTAGAAAGTAGAAATGATTTAGTATAGAGCTTTATTTTGAAGCCTATTTATTAATAGTTATTAATAGAATTTACCTATCACATAAGGTCCTTCCTCCTTAGTGCTCCATGCTTCTTTTCTTGAATATTTGTTTACATATCTGTTTCCCCAACTAGACATTGAGTTCCTTGAGGGCAAGTATTATGCCTTAAACATCTTTGACTCTTTAATGCCTAGGGTGTAGTGAACAAGCAATAAATGTCCCTTGAATAAAGTATGTGTGGGGTTGTTCCGGCATACCTTGTTTTATTGCACTTTGCAGATACTGCCATTTCTACAAATTGAAGGTTTGTGGCAACTCTGTCTTGATCAACTCTATGGTGCCGTTTTTTCCAACAGCGTGTCTCTGTGTCATATTTGGTAATTCTCGCAATATTTCAGACTTTTTCATGATTATTATATTTGTTAAGGTGATCTGTGATCAGTGATCTTTGATGTTACTATTGTAATTGTTTTGGAGCTCCACGAACCACACCTCTATAAGATGGTGAACGTAATAACTGTGTGTGTTCTGACTGCTCCACTGATAGGCCATTCCCCCAGCTCTTTCCTCCTCCTATTCCCTGAGACACAATTGTACTGAAATTAGGCCAATTAATAACCCTGCATTGGTCTCTAAGTTTTCAAGTGAAAGGAAAAGTCTCATATTTCTCACTTGAAATCAAAAGCTAGAAATGATTAAGTTTACTGAGGATGGCACATTCAAAGCTGGGATAGGCTGAAAGCTAGGCCTCTTGGGCTAAACAGTTTGCCAAGTCGTGAACGCAGAGGAAAAGTTCTTGAAGGAAATTAAAAGTGCTATTCCAGTGAATGTACAAATGGTAAGAAAGCAAAACGGCCTTACTGCTTTGGAGAAAGTTTTAGTGGTCTTCTGGATAGAAAATCAAACCAGCCACAACATTCTCATAAGCCAAAGCCTAATCCAGAACAAGGTTCTACTCTTCAGATCTGTGAAGGCCGAGATAGGTGAGGACACTGCAGAAGAAAAGTTTGAAACTAGCAGAGATTGGTTCATGAGGTTTAGGGAAAGAAGCTGTCTCCATCACATAAAAGTTCAAGGTGAAGCAGCAAATGCTGATGTAGAAGCTGCAGCAAGCTATCCAGAAGATGTAGCTAAGATAATTGATGAAGGTAACTCTACTGCACAACAGATTTTCAATGTAGACAAAACCATCTTCTATTGGGAGAAGATGGACTAGCTAGAAATAGCTAAAGGGGAGAAGTCAGTGCACAGCTTCAAAATTTCAAAGGACAGGCTGACTTTTGTTAGTGGCTAATGCAGCTGGTGACTTTGAGCCAATGCTCATTTACCATTCTGAGAATTTTAGGGCCCTTAGGAATTACGCTGAATCTACTCTGCCTCTGCTTTATAAGTGGAACAACAAAACCTGGATGACAGCACATCTGTTGACAACATAGTTTACTGGCTCTTTATGCCCACTGTTGAGACAGAGCTACTGCTCAGAAATAAAGATTCCTTACAAAATATTATTGCTCATGGACTATGTACTTAGTCACCCAAGAGCTCTGACATAATGCTATCGCCGGTTTAATAGACTATAGTCAACATAACTTTTATATGCACTGGGAAATTAAAAAATTCATGTGACTTACTTTAGCTTTATTGCAGTGGTCTGAAACCAAATCTGCACTATCTCCAAGGTATGCCTGTACACTGAACTTCAAGAGCAGTACAGAGCAAAGTCTGTTTTTAAAAGAGTGTTAGGATCATCAGTGAATGCATTTTTCTGTGTGTGTGTAAAGAAAAGGTTAGAAGTAGATACTTTAAAAATTGTATGCTTTTTCCCCTCAGAGATTACAGTAAGAACCATACAGCCCTTTTCATACATAATTTCAGAAACAAATAAGATATACTACATATATGTTTTATTTGCATTTTCTTGGAAGATAGAAATGCATGGTTTTAATAGATATAAAGATTTGACTTTTCCTTTAGATTTTGAAACTAAAATGTAGAACAATGTAGAGGCAATTATTGTCACTTTCACTTTTTACATCAATAGAAAATGAAGCGAATTGTACCTTATGGCAATTTAATATATACCAAAACTTTCTGTGTGTGTGTGTATGTGTGTGTTTCCCTTTGGTAGGTTTATTTAGTAATTTTTTCTTGGGTGCTTACTGTGAGCTAGAAGCAAGGATACAAAATAGTTGCTGCTATCGAGGAGTGTATGAAACTGTGGAAGACAAAACTGTAAACCATCGAATGCATAGGGGGCTGTAACCATAGAGTGCATAGGGGGCTGTAATAAAAATGTGTGGAGACTCAAAATAGTGAGCCTTCCTGTGAGTGAGGTATCAGTTTCTTAACTCAGTTCTAATATAATAATTAGAAAAGACATATTTTATTTCATATTTTCATTGCACTTGATTAATCTATTTACCATATTTATAGGTTTGTCTCATAACAGTTTTTGAAAGAAAATTTTCTATCACTTTATTCTCTAAAACGGTACATTTTCTTTAGTTTTTTAACTGAAAAATTGAATATTGGACTTTTTCTTTGTTATGCATATGTAGTTTTTTAAATGAACAACAGAAAAGAACTATTAATTTTATGATTTAGAATGAAAGTTTTTTAGTCATCTCAATCCTGTCTATTCTTTCTCTCAGTATTTGTCTAATATTGGCTTACCAGAAGAAAAAGCTTCCTGACAGCTAGCATTGTCCCCTGATATCTAGGGACAAAATTCTTCTAGTTACTTATAAACATTAAAATTTCAAGAATTTCTTTTTCTTGACCTCAAGATTCCACAGAAGACTGTGGTAGAAGGAATAAAGAGGAAGAATTTATTTTCATATGCATTTCTTATTGCCATGGGACATGGTTATTTTATTTTCTATTATTTTCCATTTCTTAGGGTGCTATAGAAAGAATTCTTTTATTAGGTGCTATCTTCCGCTATTTCTAGTTCCAGGATTCTGTGATATGTTTTGTTTAAATGAGAGCTTGAGATGCTAATCATGGGTCTGATTCATTGAATTTGTTAGTGGCCAAATGATAACAGATTGTTTAGGCAGCAGTAGGGAAATGTCAACCATCTCAATGAAAACATGAAAAAAGGCTTTTTCTGATTGATATGTAGTTGAGCACTATTGTCAAACTAAGCCTTAATGTTCTGTATATGTAGCCCCTAAAAGGGCCAAGGTTATTTTGAAAACTGAGGAACTTGCTGCTTCTGGTACTAGGGACAAAATTCCCCTAGTTCCCATGAGCATTAAAATTTCAAGATTTTTTTTTTCTTTTCATGAGTTCAATATTCCACTGAAGAGTGTGATAGAGTGAGAAGGAGAGAGAAAGTGAAGAATCTACTTTCATACATATTTTTGTGTTAATTTAAGGCAATCATCAAATGCTTAGAAGATCGGGGATTTTTCATTTTACTTACATCATCAGCCTTAATGTCAGACACAGGTAAGGACAACTTTTTTGAAAAATCAAAACATTTTTCAGTGTGTTTGCTTCTTTTGTATTGTCAGATCAACAACCTTAACTTTTCTTCCTCTGATTTTCATTCTATATAGATTTTGAAGATGAACGGATGGGTCTACATGGGTTGCATTTGTTCCATTCATCCCTGTCAACAGGTAAAGATACAGCAACTTCCATATCACTAAATCTTTTGAATATTTTTCAGTGCTTAACTTTCTTGCCCTTTCAGTAGCACATGCCACTTAACTATTCCCTTCCTCTCTTCCTTTAACCTTCCTAGTTGATCCTGCTTATCTTCTTTGCAGGCTTATCCTTTCCTCTGAGCTTCAAAGGCATATAATCCAACTGTCCATTGACATTTTCACTTAGATATCACAAAAGTGCTTGAAATTCACATGTCCAAAACTGAATCTGATCTTCCCCCTGAAATTTGATATCTTCCTTCATTATTCTCTGTCACTGAGTGGTCTCGGTATCCAAGCCAGAAACCTTGGACTTACCCTTAATACCTTCTTCCTTACTCCCTATATCCAGTCTATTACTAAGTCCTGTCAATTTAACTCTGTAAACATCTCTTGAATCCTTCTACTTCTCTCCAGTTCTCTTGTTATCATCCTAGTCCAAGCTGTTTTTTCTCACCAATATCTCTGGACCACTGCAAAAGCCTCCTGTATGGTCTCCCACTGTTTACTCTTTCCTTTATCCAATCATCTCTCCACTGCTATTTTGTTACCCTATTAAAAACCCAGGAGTGGTTTACTATCTTTTTTAGGTTAAAGTTCACACTTTTTGACCAAGCGTTCAAGGCCCTCTATGAGCTCGTCCTCTGCCTGTTTCCCCAGCCTGGTATCCTATATCATTACTGGTCATCATTCAGGTTCTTGAAGGTACCAGGCTGTTCCAGCTTTAAGATTTTTATACATGGTGTTCTCTTTGCATGAAACAATTCCACATACCTCTCTCTCCTCAGCCTCAAGTATAACTATCAAGAAAGTCTTTCTTGGGGACGGATGTGGCTCAAATGGTTGGGTGTCCGTCTCCCATATGGAGGGACCTGGGTTTGATCCCCGGGACCTCCTGGTAAAAAAAAAAAAAAAAGTCTTGAACACCCACCCTTCTTCCACACTATAGCAGTTTCCCCTCTTATGTGATCACATAATTCTTTGTACTTTTTCTTAACAATGTTTATATTTATATTTCTTTCCCACATGGACTCTTTATGGGAAAGGACCACGTTTATTTTGTCTACCATTTTATCTACAGCGCTTGGCTCATTGAAGGTTCTCAGTATTTATTGAATAAATATACAAAGGAATAAATGAATATAATTTTCTTAATTCTTTTCAGAATTTAGCTTGTGTTTTTAAGTTATGCTTTAAAGTTTTTTTTGTTTGTTTGTTTGTTTTTTTCATGTAATATGTATTATAGAACATGCAATTTCTCTGCCTTGGATTTATAAATCTCTCCATATAGAAATATGTTTGTCCCAAAATGTTTTTATGGATACAGGGGAGACCTCACAATTATAATACCCAGTATCATATAATTAAACCATGTTCACACTCAGGTGGATAGCTCATTATTAACATTTATTTTTGCTAGAATGGATACAACTGTACTGTTTCTGATGAACTCTGTTACCAGTTTGATGTAGCTTTGCTGTACTCATTTAATGAATGGAACATGCTAGCAACCTTTTTTTGTTATTGAGCAACAACAGCTAGGAGATACTTTTATCATAGTCTACCAAGTAAACATGACTCAAGACCTTTATAGACCATGTTCCCTCTACCTGCACTGTTCATCTTTTTCCCCTTTATCTAGTTCATGCATTCTTAATGGGGGTGATATTGATCCCAAAGGACCAAAAATTGGGTGGATATTCTGTTCAGAGCTCTAGTTATGTTTTAAGTTGAGTGATACTTTGCTTTGCAGATATAAAATGTTCTTTTTCATAGATTTTTTAATAGTCCATTACAAATCATACTTGGTTCTACTTTTCCAGATTGTTTCTTGAAATAATGGAGTTGGCGAGAAAAAAATACTACTTTATTGTCAAATACTGGTAGTACGGAAGGACCTTTTAAAATATTTTATTTTCTTCATTTTTCACTTGTTTTTAAATGATGAACTACAAAGAGAGTAACTTTTATTTTGATATCTAGCCACATTTTCCATTTTCTTCCTTCCTTACCCTTCTTTTCCCAATACCCTTTTATAGTGTTAATGGTGTTATAGTGTTAACTTGGTGTTTCTTAATTCTGCAGTTACTTTCTCTAAAAGGAAATATATAATTCATATTTCAGTTTAGTAGGAACTGAAGGCCTTTGTTAACTGTGCATTTATATTACTGGTAACTCAAGTTTTCTAGGATTTTATTATCCAGTTCATAGGGACTGACTGTTTCTCTTTCCTTCTCTCTTAATGTCTTCATGTAGGCTATTGATTCACTGAAAATTAGCACTTCAGTCAAAGAGTGAGCTAGGGAGAGGAGGTGATACACAGACTTGTCAGTTTAGCTACTTAATAATATTTTTTACAATTTTATTTTACCTGATAGAAAAGGATGATAAACTTTTTAATACCAGTAATTACAGTGAGATTTGGGGATTATTTAAGGATTTTACTTTTTTCAGTTGAGTTGGTTTCCACAGTAACTTCTAAAAGACTTTTGAAGTAAGTTACATAGGGTACAGATAAAATAGGATATATTTTTTAAGCATAAAATTGGAATTAAAAAGTAGACAAGCAAGTAGGCCAGCTCTTAAGGCCAATACTACTGCTATAATGGACCATTGAGCTCACTCTGAACTTCTTAGTAAGATTGAGCTAGAAATGGGATTTCATTTACTTATTCTAACCTAGTGATTTTTTTTAAAGAGGTACCAGGGATTGAACCCAGGACCTAGTACATGGGAAGCAGGTGCTCAACCACTGAGCTATATCTACTCCCCAACCTAGTGATTTTATTTTGAATTATTCTTTTACAGTTCTCTGTGTGTGTGTGTATATATATATGTATATTAGATATATGGGTATATTTTTAAATATATGGATATAAAAACACATATCCATTTCATTAAATGTACCCATAAGTCTTCTATTAATTGACATTTAGATTTCCATTTGAAAATACTGTAGCATACTTAACCATACCATCATTTTGATAGAGTATTTGTTGCATGTTTTTATTTAAAGAAAACAGGTTTTTAATATATGTATATATATTTTAGGGGTGAAAGATATGAAAGTTGAAGATGGCATCTTGTTGAAGGTGATTCCTATTTTACCTGCCCTTAATCGTGCTCTGTTAGAAGCAAAGAAATCATTTACTGAAGAAGGAATCCGTCCAAACACATTAGTAAAGCATAATTTCCAAGAATTGTGCAGGATGGACAAAAGTCCTTCATTGACTGCTTCTTCTCAAGATGGAATTAAAGAGACTACAGTCTTTGGCAAACTGTCCAATGGTTTTGATTGGGTTCCTCCAGCTGAAACGTGCCCATTGCAGTCTTTAACTCAATTAAAGTCTTATTTTTCAGATCCTAGTGGTTATATTTTGGAAGTATCTACTGCTTTAGATTTATTAGCAGAGCGTCCTCAGTCTCCTTGTATTTCGGATGGAATTTGTGATGCTGGGTTTTCTTTAGTTATGACTCCAGATCCTGAATTTCTTGACTCAGAGGCAGAAGTAAGAAAAGAAACAGAAACAGAAAAGAATTCTGAGGAAATTTTTAAAGCAAAGAAGGGAACTATAGTTCCAGTAAGATCAGCATCAAATCTTAGAGTTCAGCCAAAGAGAAAGGCAAGCATGCCACTTGTGATGCAAAGTAAGAGGGTGAATTTGTGCCGCCCCTTTCCCAGAAGAACTGCTGCTGGAACAAACAATGGCTTGGACTCTGCAACAACTCTCAAGTTAGCTAAAGGACAATTTCCTCAGAAAAGAAAAAGAGGTAAGCATGATTTACTGTGATATTATAACTCTATACCTGTCTGGATCAGTGCTACTCAGAAGTGTAGATTGTGGCTTGACAGCTTCAGTTAGGAGCTTGTTAGAAATGCCAACATTTCTCTCCAGGTGAGTTGTATGCATGCTAAGTTTGAGAAGCACTGATCTAGATAATGGATGAGAACCAAGAAATAGACAAAACTATACGATACCTCAAATGCTTATATTTTACATGTAAAACTGCTCAAATCTTCACTCATTATTTACATACTATTCTAAGAAAGTGGTTATCCAGTTTGTAAGTCTTCCTCTGACAGTTCAGAAGGAGAAGAGGATATTCTAAAATCAAGCTCATCACCAGCAGCAAAATGTAATGATAGCCTGAAAACATCTAAAGAGAAAAAAAAACAACAACCTTGGAGTTCAAAACTAAAGTAGTCTGGAACAGAGTTTCTAATTCTTTTTGTATATCAGATGGTCACTTGAATGGTACCACAGTGCTTGAAACAGAATATCCAGTGGCCTGGAAACATGTGTATTAAAAAAGTTCCACAAGTGGTTTTGATGCCCCCTGAAAATTGAGTGAGAATCAGAGGCTAGAGCCATTTAGTATATAGACAAATGCACCTTGGTGAGCCCAACACAGCAAACAGTATGATTCTGGCTTAGAGTCATCTCAAATTAAATTATGTTTAGTGGATTTTGTTTTAAAAGGTAGAGAGCTGTTTGCCATATTTTAGAGACGGAGTAAGCAAACTATAGTCAAAAAGCCACTGATTTCTTTACATATTGTCTATGGCTACTTTCACACCAAACTGGCAGAGTTGAGTAGTTGTATCAGAGACCATATGGCCTTTAAAACTGGAAATATATACTACCTGGCTGTTCACAGAAAAGGTTTGCAAATTGCTGTTTTAGAGAGATCCTATCTATAATATTTTATAATATTTAAAAGTTTTTGTGCCTAAAAAAAAAAGAGGCATCTGGGATACATCCCAGGATTCTAAAAGCTTTTACCCTATGGTTTAGCAAATAGTTATTCCTGGGTTTGAGAAATGGTGTGCGTGTTTACGAGGGTGGTGAAAAGTATGACAGTATAAAGCAATGAATCAGAATATGCAACTATTTGTAAATATATTCCAGGCCAACAATATATTGAGTTTCTGTTCCATGTGAACCAATTTACTTTAGATGTTAAATAAATTACCTTTAAACATGTATGTTGTCGCTTTTACTCAAACTTTTAAAAATTGCAATCCACTATTAGAAATGTGTTTTTTATTATAGCCCAGTACAAACAGTCCATACAGGACTGAAACAAAAATTTCAAAAAATGTTTTCCCTAATTATGTGTGATACAATCTGGTATTTTCTATTCTGTTTCATTTTTTTTTTTAAATTCTGAATGTGACCCATTAAATTTGTCTTTCAACCCACCAATGGATTATTACATGATTTTGAGAAACATGACATTGAGTGATTCACATGAATAGAATGACCCCTGCAATATCACCTTGTTTCTTTCTTCCTTCCCTCCTTTTTTTTGCTTTTTTCTTTCTCCCAGGACCTGGGTTGGTGAAAGAACTTCCCTTCCTGCTTGTGCAAATTTTCATAATTTTTACCCCCTAGGTCTTGGTTATCTAAATGTGTTTTCTTTCTCTTTTTAATTTAGTCTTAATTGTTTCCCTGCTTGGTTTATATTTTTGCCTTTTCTTATACTGAAGCTTTTAGAAAATGTAACGCATAGAATTAGAGTCTTATTCTTTAAAAAGAAGTGCTCCTCAAAGAGAATAAAATAGTGTTTTTGTTACAGCTTTATTAGCAGTTAATAGTTTAGTAAGAAAGAAAATTTGAACTACGGAAATGTACAACACTGAGATTCTGAAAGCTTTTCTTGAAAGCACTCCTTTCTCTAACTCCCAAAAGACCCACATTTTTTTTTTCCCAGTGAATTGGGTCTCTCTCTTTTTCCACATTTTACTTACAGTCATCACAGTTTCTTATATTGTTTAATACTATGTTTAGTATTCTTAATTAAAATAGTGTTTTCCATGAAAATATTTAAAAATGTTTGTCAGTATTCATATGTGTGATTTTTTATATATCTTTTATATGATGGCTAAATTTTTCTGTGGGATCAGCTGAAATTAGAAAAGTAAGTGGGGAAGAAGTTTTCAAACGGGGGCAAATTTATTAACTTGTTTTTAAAACTCTTAAAAGATTGAAATACTTTCTGTTGTGTAATATAAACAGGTAGGTAGTATCCTTTTCTTTCCATTTACATCCACCTTTAGCTATTGCCTTACTTCCACGTGAGAAGCAAAGCAGAGCGTTTTGTGGGAGAAATGAGCAATTACAAATTCGTAGGAAACAAGACCAAGTGAAGACTTTCCTCAGTGTACCTTCCCTTGTCTTTTCTTAAGATTGTTTTTCATATGGTATTAAGACTTAGATGTTTAGGAGTAGTAATGTAAAATATATAGTATAACTCTTTATAAATACACAGTGTCTATGGTAAAATTATACTTTCTAACCATATCACCTATGGAAGAAAGTTGTGTTGTTGTTTTGTTTTGTTTTTGTCTTTATTTTTTATTTATTTTTTAAAGATACTTAGGTTGTTTTTGTTTAAACTGAATTATTCATCTCCTACTGGTCTAAACTAATATGTTCATTCTTACTTGCAAATATCAGACAGTAAAGGTTACGGAGATTTTTAAAAATTAAGCTGTGCCTTGGTTTTATAAAGTTAAAAGTTTAATTTCACCACTTGATATGTGTATAGACAAACACTTGTCAATATATTTTCTATGAGAACTTTTAACTCTTGCTTTGTTAAAAAATAATTTGATGAAGTACCGAAAACTCTGTATTTAATTCCCCTTTATTAAAAGTCCCCCCTCAAAAAAAAAAAAAAAAAGGAAAAGCTATGCTGATACATTATCTGAGCCCCCTACCCCTTAAAAAAATGGTGTCTTTTCTACATAAGGTGCTGAAGTGCTGACTGCACAGTTTGTACAGACAACCAAATTGGATAGGAAAAACCAAGAAGCTCCTATTTCTAAAGATGTTCCAGTGGCAACGAATACTAAAAGGGCAAGGAAACAAGAGAAATCTCCAGTCAAAACTGTTCCAAAGGCTAAGCCATCTGTGAAGAAATCTCCACAAAAACAGAGGGTAAATATAGTAAAAGGCAATCAGAATCCCAGAATCAGAAAGCAGCCACAACCTGGTAAGAGATACTCTTCCTGTAAATATAAACACCACAATACAGATCTAATAGACATTGCAAGATAACATGTTGAAATCATCAGTTACAGTTAAAATCTACCAATAATTATATTCTTGAGACACTAACAGAAATAAGTAACTTGGTTTCCTATTGTAAGTAAATTAGAGATAAGTGCAAAGTTTCAAGCTATCACAAAATAGATCCTACTTTTTAGTTTGCATAAAACCTAAACATGAATTGAATGGTTTACAAGAGTTGAAATATAGATGACTTTAGTCGTTTATGGCTAAATTCACAAGCAGGTAGTATTTGGCAGTATGTTCTGGAACATAATCAATTATAGATCATAGAAGGTTTTTTTTGCCTGAAGGGATTTGTAAACACAGATTGTTCAAAATAGTTAATAATCCAGAATCCTGAATTTAGTTTTAAAGGGCATTAAATTAATTTAAAAATCAATTTTACTTTTCTAACTTGGCTTAAGTGAATGAACAAACAACCGACTGCCCTAGTTCCCTATTTCCAGCTGTTAGACATATTTCTTTACTCCAAAGTCCTGTCTTCACCTCTGTGAAACTGAGAACACACCAGCGTCTCCGTGGTCTGCTTCCTTTCTTAACTCTCCTCTTCCTTTGTATAATGCATTTCTTCCTCCAATTTGCAAAATCTGTAAATTATACTTTATCTTCAGTATTGAGTCCTATTATATTGTGTGTGGGTGTGTTTTTGTTTCTTCATTTAGCAAAGAGACTATTTCTTCCTATCTTTATATTTCTGTTGTTTTTCTATATAATCTCCATGATTCTGCTTTTCCCCTCATCTATTTTTAGATTTTTAAAAATCTCATATTTAGTGGGAATTCAGAGACAGAAACCATTTCATATTGTTTTATGACTGAAATTTTAAAAAAATGTTATCATGCCATTCTAAAACCCATAGTGATATAATTTTGGATTCCATACCAAATTTAAACTCTTCTGCTTGTCTCTGAAGGCAGTTCCTATACTGTAGTCTTACCCCACAGATCCATATTTACCTCTACTGTTTCCTAACTTGCACCTTCTCTTGCTGTCCGTCAGTATCAGTGATTTCAGCCCTATTCCTTGCCTTCCCACAGACATAATACACATTTTTACTCTTGTGCAGTTCCCCTCTACCAGTCCAGCTTCCTCTCAGCCAAGTCCTACCTCCATAATTGTTTCCTAATTCTCTGACCCTCACTAATCTCTTTTCTTTCAATTCCTTTTGGGTTTTTATTTTTTTTATTTATTTTTTCCTTTTGGGTTTTTGAGAAAATTAAAGCCTTTAATTCAAACTGTTTTCCAGTCATTTGATATGTCTTGGTCTTATCTTTCCAATTAGCTTGTAAGCATTATGAGAGGGAAAGTACATATATATAATGTCTCTTGGAATTCTTTGCCCTGAGTTGGCCCTGAGATATTTTTTGACTAATTGATTAATGGGAGGAGGTGTACAGTTGGGTAGTCAACTGAAAAGTGGGCCCATAAAATAAAAAGTTTTCAAAGTATATATTCAAAAATATGCTAAGTTGCATTATAAATGTCTGTATATATTGTGCAGCCAACATTCCAAGTTAAAGTCTTAAGATTGTAGAGCGGATGTAGTTCAAGTGGTTGAGCGCCCACTTCCCATATACGAGGTCCCGGGTTCTATTCCCAGTACCTCCTAAAAACAAAACAAGTGAAAAAACCAACTCTCAATGGGGAGTGGTTGTAGCTCAGTGGTTGAGCACCTGTTTCCCATGTACGAAGTCCTGGTTCAATCCCCAGTACCTCCTTTAAAAAATCTTAAGATTACTGTCTTTTAAATAATCTCTTAATTTTCCCTCCATCTTAACCACCTATACTAATCCATTTCATTTCTTATACTTTATCCAAAATTAAGAAGAGAAATGAAACACAGCCATGTTGGCCTCAGTGTGTGATAATTACTGATTTAAATTATTTTGAGTTTTAATTGACTATCAAAATGAAATGAGAATTTTGAAGTCAAACAATCATTTTGTTACTGAAACTAATAACTTTCTGTCCTTTTTAAAATTTTCGATTTAATATTTCATTCACTGAACTCTTTATATTTTTTATATAATTTGTTTGAGACTATCTTTTCTGTGTTTTTAAAATAGAGATAGACTATTGCTGTTGTATCTTTGACTGAGAACCTGTAACATGTTAGTAACTAAATGATTTACCTGAGATTACATGTGCTTATTTAGCTGAACCAAGAACAGTCATTTCTCTTTAAAAGTATTTTTTATATTAAGCTATACTTATACGTGATATTCTGTGTAAGAGATTATAAAAATATGGAAACTATAATAACAAAGATGAAATGAATTAAGCTTCAATAAATGGGGTCAGATTATAAAGTGAATTTCATGTTTCCAATAATTTAACAGTCGGGCTAATGAGGATTCTCTGCTTCGAATCACTTTCTTCTACCCTCTTGGATTTTGCTATTTTAATCATACACACACATGCACACACACATACACGCACACACACACACCATCCTTCTATTTTATAGCTTAATAGGCCAGAGTTTTCTTCTTCTCTTTAAATGTATTAGTCATTGGGCTTTGTGAGCATGTTGTTAATTCAATTTTGACCTGTTACTGTTAATTATAAAAAGGAGCACAGTTGGCTTTCTGTTCATCCACCTACCACCAGCAGGGAGTTATTGCCTAGTATGGTTGTGAACTTTATTATTCTTCTTAACAGCATTTAAGAAGATTTAATTAATGTCCTGAGAATGTCTAAGTAAACCATTTGGATGTAACAGTTTTCTGATTAAGGCAAATGTTTTAAAAGGTAATTCTGAGGATTCTTCTGAGTGGCTTTTCTCATTTTTCATTCATATCATTAAATCTTTAATTAATGATCAGTATGATTAAAAATCATCTCTCTTTTGAACTGAGGTGGTTTCTCTAATAAGTCGCTTGCTAAAGGGAATTATTTCTAAGAAGTATGTTAACATACTAAAATATATACTCCAAACTTATAAACTCTTAGATTCTTACTAGATTGTAAGCTCCCTGAGGGCAGGACTCTTGTTTTTATGTTTTTTATTTTAGTATATTTCTTTATCTGAGCAGTGTGTCTTGTATATAGTTAAATATAGGCATTTTGAAGGATCATTTCTTTTCAGATTAATTTGCATATACCTTAAGATTTGTTCCTTCAGTCAATAAATTATAGAATCACAGTTCTGAAAACTGGAAGGGGCTTCATTCTGATAGTAAAATTTTGATAAGCAATCTATGTAATAAGCAAGAGGTTTTTCTTGAATGTGTTCATTTAACCATTAGTTTTCTCTAAGGCATAGTAATATGGCAAAGAATTAATTCCATGAAAATCAAGTGTTAAATCTGTCTTTTTCTTTTCTTTATACTGAAGCCAAAGGAGAAAGTATTTCACAGCTTCAACCAGAAATTTCATCTAATGGTCAAGGAGATGTTTTTAGCGTAACTACAGCTCAACCAGAAAATGCCACATCGGCTCAAAAAGATCTTCCTGAAAACTCCATTGTCAACTATGATTCCCAGGCCCTAAATATGTTGGCTGATCTAGCTTTAAGCTCTGCTACCTCTTCCACATCATCGTCTGAGCCTAGAAACCTTCCCTGCTCCTCTGAGTTGCCACAAAATGAAGTTTTGTTCTCTAAAGAAGATTCATTGCGAGGGACATCTGACCATGAATATCACAGAGGAATTAAAAGTCCAAAAGATGGACTGTTCCCTACACCATCATCTGATAGGAAGACTAATTCAGTGTCAGACTTAACTGTTAGCCAAGATGAAGAGAGTTTGGTTCCTTGTAATCAGGCCCCTGTTAAAGCCCAGTCAGCACCTACGGAGAAAACACTACAAACTTCAGATGCAAGCCAAAGCTCATTTGTTGCTGTGGAACATTCATATGCCCTTCTCCTTGCAGAGCATTCAAAGAAACATCTACAGCAGAGAGGGGTACAAGGCCCAACCTTTGCCAAGAATGGAACAAAAGGCCCTGAAGCAGGAACTCCAGTGGGAAAGGTCATGCCATTCCGGCATCAGCAGAATACCTCCCCTCTGCAAAAGCCCTTTGAAGATCCATTCCTAAAGCGTAAGAGTAGATTGATGGCTTCCAGCCTAAAAGATTTCTGTTGCTCTCATACTGTGTTTAGCTGTGATGGCTCATTTAAGGTCACTTTCAAATGTGAAACAGAGTATGTATTCAGCTTGGATAGCAAATACACCAACAACCCTCTGGAAAAAACTGTAATAAGAGCTTTACATGGGTAAGTAGGAAGGAAGCTTGATGAAAATTGATGTAATTTTTCTTTTGAGATATTTGTAGTGAGAAGGAATACTTGTATCAAACTTAAGGGAAAGAAAAGGAAACATTGCATGTAAAACCAGTAATCTGGTAATAATATCAAGCAAATATATGTACTGACCATTAATAACAGACTGGTTTTTGCCACTGTCTGACAGTGATCCATGGAGAACTTCACGGTAACTTTATCCTTGTAAACAGCTTTCCATTTCAGTCTTTGAATTGTGTTATTTAGATGACATCTTAATATAAAATAGATTACAGAAATGATACTTTATAGGCTGAATGCTAGAAGAAACATTTAAAGAATTACTTCTAGCTTATTAAGTTGGTCAGATTGATAGGAGTGAACAGTTTTACATGGAAAGATGTTCTATAAATCTTCCTTGAAAAGGGATCAAGGCAATAATATCAGAGTGGTTAAAAATACAGGCTTTGGAGTTTAGACTGACCTAGGTTTGATTCCAGGCTCTTCCCATTTATTAGTTTTTGTGATCTCAGGCAAATTACTAGACTTCAGGACAGTGCTTCTCAAACTTTATTGTATGTACAACTTATCTAAGTGTCTCATTGACCACGATAGTCTGACTCATTCTGTTTGGGGTGGGGCCTGAGAATACATTCCTGACAAATTTCCAGGTGATGCCAATGAAGCAAGATAGTAACACTTTAAATATGGGTGTAGTAAGCTACATTATGAGGTTGTTGTGTATCTTAACATTTTGCACATTGGCAATACTAATAAATGGTCACCATTACTATTAGCAAGAAGCATTAATTAACTGTTTAAAAAAAAATGGAAAATTACAAGTGTTGGAGTGGATGTGGAGAAATAGAAACACTCGTTCATTGTCGGTGGGAATGTGAAATCATGCAGAATGTAAAATGGTGCAACCACTGTGTAAAACAGTTTGGCAATTCCTCAGAAAGTTAAGTATAGAATTACCATATGATCCAGCAATCCCACTTTTGGGTATATATCCAAAAGAACTGAAAGCAGGGACTTGAACAGATATTTGCATACCGATGTTCATAGTGGCATTCACAATTGCCAAAAGATGGAAGAAACCCAAGTGCTTGTCAACTGATAAATGGATAAATAAAATGTATACAAACACAGTGGAAATTATTCAGTCATAGAAAGAAATGAAGTTCTGATTCATGCAACAATATGGATGAATCTTGAAGACATCATGTTGAGTGAAATAAGCCAGACACAAAAGGACAAATATTGTATGATTTCATTGATTTGAAAGAATTAGAATAAGCAAATTCATAGAGCCAGAAACTAGACTATATCATGTCTTGGCCTTTTGGCTAAGATCAAGTACAGAACTAGAATATAAGTTACCAGGGGCCAGGGTGAGGGTAGGGAATGGGGAGTTAATGCTTAAATTGTACAGAGTTTCAATTTGGGTTGAAGCAAAAGTTTTGGTAATGGGTGGTGGTGATGGTAGCACAACACTGAATGTAATTAACAGCACTGAATTATATATTTGAATGTGGTTAAAAGGGGAAATGTTAGACTATGTATGTTACTAGAATAAAAGTTTTAAAACATGACACATAGGACTGTACAACACAATAAGTGAATGGACCCTATTGTAAGTGATGGACTATAGTTAATAGTACAATTATAAAATATGCTTTCATGAATCATAATAAAAATGTACCACACTAATGCAAGATGTGGCATTATATGGGAATCTTGTATTTTATGCATTATTTTTCTGTAAACTTACAACTACTCTAATAAATAAGTAAAAATTAAAAAGAAGCATTAGTTACATGAAATGACATTTAGCTACCTATTAGTGAAATATTTCACCTGTGACTAACTTGTACATATATC
>JAQZBX010028188.1:0-27927 GCA_029593785.1 Cabassous unicinctus | reverse complement strand
CAGGGATGACTTGTTTGAGTCCAACTCTGTCACTCTCAGGAACACAGATGCCAATGAAGAGCCCACTAATTAGGCATCAATCTCTGGGGCTATCCCCACTTGTATAGGACCTGGGTGTCACCAGAGCCCTTAGGGGTCCCTCAGTGTGGGGTGATATCCACTTTGGTGTTCTATGAGATCCTACTGAGGTATGCATAAGCAACATAGAGCTCTTAGTGAAATTCTAAGCAACATAGAGCTGGCAAGGTTTCATCAGAGCTGCAGGAAACAGGCTTCTTGTATCAGGTGAAGGGGAGGAACACGATTGATTGCTCAGAAAAGCAGAGGTCTGGATTTCAGGAATCCTACAGCCTAATGCCAGACAGCCCTCTTACTAAGGAGTATGATCTTGGCAAAATCACTTCATCTCTCTGAATGTCAGTTTCCCCTTTGTGAAAATAAAGCTATTGGATTTATAATACTTAAGGCTACTCATTTAAATATTTTCTTTTAAAATTCACCAATAAATTTTAAGGATCTCTCATATGGCGTTAAATCAATACAGCTATAAAGATTATGTTTTTTTTTTTTCTGATTGAGAACCTCATTTTGCAAGTGAGAGAATCTATAACACAACTTGCAATGCAAGATAACTAATGATGTCAAATTCTTAAAGTCTCTTTTCAAAGCAATATTTTTAAAATTTTTATTTTCAAAGAAGCTTTAGATTACATAAATGTTACATCAAAAATATAGGGGATACCCACATATCCCCCCCACTTCCCTGTTAACAACATCTTTCATTAGTGTGATATATTTGTTATAATTGATGAACACATATTGAAGCATTGCTACTAACCATGGTCTATAGTTTACATTATACTTTACACTTTGGACTGCACAATTTTATAGGTTTTGATAAAATGTATAATGGCCTGTACGCATCATTGCAATGTCATGCAGGACAATTCTAATGTTCCAAAAATGACCCATGTTGCACCTATTCTTCCCTCTCTCTGCCTTCAGAACCTCTGGTGGCCACTGCCTTTATATCAATGTTACAAGTTCTTCCTTTCAGAGTAATACTAATGATAGTTTAGAGGGTAGAAACTTGCTGTGGGATTTAGAACATTCTGTTCCCGTCATCATCACTTTATGACTTAAGCAAGTTACCAAAGGCAAACCATCTGTCTAATATCCAGTTGGATAGAAACCAGCTTTTAATTAGCTGCCCTATAGAAAGAGGCCATAAAATAAGGGCACATTTAAAGGGATATTTGAATTTTATCTCCTGATGTATTATCTTTCTCCACTTCCCCTTATTGTCACATGTATGCTACTAGCTTGTCTTAGGCTCCTTCAGCTAGATCCGTGTAGCTCTTATACTTCTGTTAAATTCTGACTAGAGTTTAATTTTCTGTAACTCTCTGTGAGAGTATGACACTGAGGTCCATTTTGGAGGGAAAAGGCAAACTCAAAGAAGATAAAGGATTTGGGAGGCTTCCTCCATTGTTTAAAAATAAATTCAGTGATCTTTCATTCACCCTGCTGCTTTTGATAAATGTATTAAGGGAAGGAATTTTATCAAGTAATGAATTAAAATCTACCCAGAATAGACCAAGAAATTCCATAGTGAGATGAACTGATCTTAGATGTTCTGTAATTTGATGCTGATTCAAACACTGACCCTTCATCTTTTTAGTGGAGGGTCCATGTTTTGATATTCTTTATACCTGGAGTTCTTGGTAAGCCCAGATAGAAAAATGTTGATAAGGACTTCATCGTTACGCAAATCATTTGATCAACCATAATTTTTTTAGAATAGAAATTCTGAACTTCAAGGCCAGAAAAGACATTTTTTTCCACTGGCTTTTTATAATTAGCTGAAGAAAATTAAAAACAAAACAAAAAAGAAACAAAAAACACTTAGTTTTACTGTTAACTTCATTACCATCCTGCTCTATGATCCATATTCCTGTCATTTTTATAAACTTAGATACAGAATGGTGTTGATTTACAAAATTGAATCATTTTAATTCATTGTAATGAAGACTCTCTAAGGAACTTAGAGGCATGACTGAGATCAACATCTTGGGGGCCATTATTTGGAGCCATAATAAATGGGTTAAATGATTTTTTGGAGCCATGTCCTTCAGCACCGGGGTCTGTTGAGTGGAACTTTACTTTTCTGTGCCTTCCTCCAGTTTAATCTCTATTCGTTTCTCTCCTAGATGACTGCAGCAGCCTCTGAAACCCAGTGGTTCTCCCTTTTTCCCAACATGCTTATCCCCCCCACACTCTCCTTCTTCCACCATTGCCCTCACCTTGCTTGATTAATCACTCATCCTCACCTCTTCTGAGAAGCATTTTCCGGCTCTCCTACTCTGAATTATCTGTTAATTCCTGGGCAAAACTATAGCACACTATTCTTTGCCCCAATTTAGTCCTTTTCACCTGGTACTGTAACTGTAGACTTTTCAGCCTCCTCATTAGACTGGAAGCTACAGGAGGTCAGGGATGCCATCTTCTTCGGATCTTCAAGGCCAAGTACTATACAGTGCCTAGTATAAAGCAGTCATCAAGTAAATATATTTTAGGTTACTATATGAATAAAAAAGTTATAAATGAATGAACAACAAAACAAAGAGATGTATAAAAAACTAGTCACATAAGTAATATTCCACATCAAGGACATTTGATTCCAGTCTGCTGCTTGTCACTGTTCCCAATAATTTAAGATGCAGCTCCATATTATGGCTGGATTACAATAAATATACCATTATGAAGCATGTTAAACAGTTCAATTCAGATATTTTGTACAATAAATTGTCAAAAGTACATTTGCTGATGTAAAAACCTCCACAGTAGGCATAGCATGGAAGCTTATCTCAAACATGCAGATATTGGGAAACAAGAGCAATAAAGCTCCCATACTCTATTATCAAACCATAAATCACTTCTTAGAATAGAAAAAATATAAATTTCCTTCTTCTTTTTGCACCAAAATAGCAAGCTTTTCACTTTTTGTTCTCTTTTTTAACCATGAAACTTTGATTGATATGATAACCCCGAAGTAGATTACCCAGGTAATTGAAAATTTTTCTCTGGTGACGACTCAAGTGAAATTTTTCTGGAACTTTCCTCTTGAAAACCAAAAACAAAAATCTTTTTCTGGTGCTTTTAAGTTTATAAATTCTTAGTACCAGCCTCAACTATGGCAGATCTCTTTAACGTGCAAACACATTTACAGGGTGTAAAATTGTTGCAGTCAATCCATTACTCTCAAGAATGTGAACACGCTAATGAGCATAATCCTAGCTAGGAGCTTGCCCTTGCGTGTGAGAAAAGAATGGCTTCTCTTCATGATATCACCATTGCAAACATGGAAAGCACCCTGATCTCTTCCTTACTGATAATCAAAGAATACTCAGACTCCTTCAGGTCAGAGGGTTTATATACAATATGATTTACTGTCTTGGTCATTTAAGGTGTTTTTTTTTTATTATTATTCTAATAGGTTAGAGGAAGGTGTAAATTTAGTTCCACTTTAGGATCTTTAGTTATACCCTTGGATTTAATGTATTGAAGCTGGAGCTGGATTTAACAATCAAAGCAGCCTATTCATATTCAGATGCAGGATGTGGGCATCTGCATCAAGAGCAACTCAATTTTATTCCTTAAAAGACACATCAAAATCTCAGTAAAATTAAGAATACTTCAAAAGACAACTACATTAATGCATATTTGCCTTGTGTGTCTCTCTTGAAAAAACTACACTGAGTATAATAGCAGACTCAAATGATGCTTCCCACAGATTAAAAAAAAAATTGTAAAAGAACATTATGATCAGTTCACGGTGAACAAATAAGAAGGAGGAAGGTAGTTTTATGTGAGATCAAGTTCTCATTTATGTTAAGGACAACCACCTGGGTGGGTCCTTAGTGATAAGTAAATTCAAATAGCCAGTTATTCTATGATGGTAAGTTAAACAAGGTATTGACTCCCCTGTGTAATATGCCTACCCTGCTATTTGAGCATCAGGCACAGGCTGGGTATGTGTCAGTTCAGAAAATACAACAGTCAAATGATTTTTAAACAAACTGAGTCACATTAACTAAAGGAAGGGTGAAGGAAAGCAAGAACAGATTGATTCTATTTCCACATCTAGATCACTCACTGCAACATACCTATAAACCGACATACCTATCAACTCTAAAGACCATAAGCCAATGGAGATTGGGTTTGCTGCTAATTCCCATTTCACCACTTAACACATTTTTCATTGTACACAGCAGAGAGTCATTTGAAAGCTGTGTGCTGGGAAATGTTAATAGAGTCACTAAATCAAAAAGAAAGTGTGTGTTTCTTATATTTAGGCAAATTTAAATGTGATTTTTTACCAGTGGAACACCTCAATATTTTTTTGGATATGAAATGTACATTATGATTCTCTAAGATTGAGTGTGCAATGTTGACTACGGAATCTTCTCCTTGAGAAAAATTTGTTTACATTTAAGAAAATACTAGAATGGAATTGAAAACACTGAATTAGCTATAAATTAAGAATCAAGGTTCAAGGTTTTCTTCCTACTTTGAAACTAACTTGGAGTTGTCATAAGAAAAGTTCTGATTTCTCTTCACATTAATTCCAGACCCTAGTTTTATGCCTCTATTTTTTTTAATAAAAAAGAAATAGCTGAGTAAAACAGCCCATATATAATCATTAAAAAGGGCAATATAACTATACTTTTTTTTTTAAACAGTCTTTTTCCTTGAAAGAGTATTGCTTCAAGTCTATACACTGTCTTTTCCAATTTTAGCTTGCTAGTAGCCTGCCAAATGAGCCCTCTCACTGGGTCATTCCTCAGTTTCCCTTATAATTAGGAATGGATTATGAAAAATCAGTTCATTTGGGGACAGTGGGACACACACCAAAATCAGTAACATTAATCTCCAAAGTATTGGCCTGATTTTCTCCTTGAAATAATCAGTTCACTGGTTACAATGATAATAGTAAAATGCTTCATTAAATTAGAGTTATGTTGTCCCAAACTCCTCTTTTATTTTTAATCGTTGTGCTACTAATTGACAAAATTTCTTGAATTACAGCCAGGAGGGAGCTCAGTAGCAGCAAGAACGTCTGTCAAAGTCTTTGACAACTGCTTGTTCTAGTTTGCATCACTCTTTGAATCTTGGTACATAGTGCTGTTACTAACAGCTTAATCAGTAAGATGTGGGTGAAACTTAAGCATGTTGATTGCACCTGCAATCAAGGTAATTGATCATGGTAATTCTCCCAGGAATAGTATTTTAACAGGTTAGGAGTTAAGCATATAAAAAATATTTTTGATAACAAAAGAGCCCTAGCTACCCAAATATCTGTAAAATTAAACTGTTAAATATATTATGAGCTATAATAGTGATGACTAAGAGTCAAGCAGTTTAATTTCAAGAAATATATCCTAAGTCTGTAGGAAATTGCCTCTATTTGTATTGAACTTTCCCAGCATATCACACGTAACAATTAGCAGGGCCAAGTACATTTGTAAGAACACCAAATCCTCCTATTGATAGATTGACTGTTCTTGGCACATACTTCATCACATAAAGGTATGAAAATTAAATTGAAAAAAATAGGTCCAGCAAGCTTGCATTGAATTCAAAAAAGGATATAGAGCTGATTAAAAAATGGCTGGCAGATCTTTTTAACCTGGTCAGTTTTACATACATAAACAATCACAGAAATTATGCATTCTTTTTTTTTTAACTTCTCTGACCATACTTCAGAAATGAAATAATATAACAGGTTTATCACTGAGAATTTTCTGATAAGTTAATGGGTAATGCTTAATTTACTTTGCCCTGTAAGTAAACTATATCGACAGTAAAGGTCAGGATTGATGTCTCCAAATAGATTTGTGGGCTCAAGTTTTACATTCCTTACACAGGAACCTGTGGCAGAGACATTTACTTTTCTCCAAATATCCACGTGCACCTCCACATTTCCTGTCCGAGAGGGCAGGCAGTATGTGTGACAATTTCTGGCCTATGGATTATGAATGCATGTGACATGGGTCGTGCTAGACTGAAGCACTCAAGAGAAACCTCAGTTACCTTGATATCAGAGCCTCAGTCAGCCTGAGTTTTTGATAGGCTGTGTGAGGCAAAGCCATGAACCAACCTGCAATGCCCATGTAGTCTGTGCAAAAAGAAATTTGTACCCTTCCACTTGATTTATTGAGGACTTAGTAACTGCCAGGCTCTATGCTAGATACAACTGATTTAAACCTTCAAGACTCATTCTCTAACACCCAGGAGCTTACAGGCTAGTGTGGAAGGCATAGACATAAATGGGACAAATATTTTAAGATCATTAGAAGCATGCATTGGGAGCTATTGAAGGAAAGGTACTGAATCCAGATTAGAAAAGTCAGGAAAGACATGCTGGTGAAGGTGGCACCTGATCTGACTCTTGAAGGGAGTTTTTATTCTAAATGCAAAGAATTATTTTAAGCCACAAGGATGAAATATGTGTTTTAGGGAAAAATAATGTTCTAATTGCTCTGTGGAAAAGTAATTTTACATGTTTCTAAAAGTATATGTAGTAGTTGGAGGCTTTTGTGGTCCTCAGAAAAGATCATGTCCTTAGAGCTAATCCATTTCCCTGGGTGGGACCTTCTGACTAAACCACTTTAGTTAGGACCTTTGAGTAGATTACTTCAGTATGGCATGATCCAAACTAAAACAGTATGGTTCAGAATCACCTGGGGAGATCTTAAAAGACAAACAAGCAAAGTGATTTCCCAGTGTCACCCCAATGAACTAAATCCTAATTAACTGGCAGATAGGGTCCAGAAATCCATGTTTTGTAATGTAGCCATGTGTTATTTAAATACAGTAACATATGTTTACTACTTTACTGCTAAAGATAAAGAAGGTTTAGCCTAGAAGCCTGGAGTCCAGTTCAGAGTTAAGAAAAAAATGAGGACTAAAACTGAAGGAGAAGTAGGCAGAATGGAGGGGGAGTCTTGTCTTCTGGGAAGATTAAGGGAGAAGGTTTGGATTGATGAGAGGGCAGGATGGCCCCAGGTTTCTGGTCCTGCTGCTCAGATTGCTGGCATGGCTTTGTCCTGAGCAGGGGAACTCTGAGGAGGGATACTATGAAGGAGGAAGTTGAGAATCATTTGGACATTGTAGGTTTGAGCAAAGGCCATGTAAGATCTTTTATAGGTATTCGACAGTCTTACCCTTAGATATCATATCCCACATCATGGCAAAAAGCTAAGGCGCACTTATTTTACCTCAAATACAATTCACTTAAAACTATGTAATACTTGGCTTGTGGCAATTGTAAGAGTTGACATCATGTCATATATTATTGTGATTTTTAATTTTTCTACCTTAGTGATATTTTTCCCATCTCAAGCCTTTCCGATTCTCAGGAAAAGCTATAAGGCTCTAGCCCTATGCCTCATGGATAAATGCATGTGTGGTACATACAAGTGAAGATGTCCAGGATGAGTGGAGTATATGGGCAGAACAGACGGAGGTGGGCAGGCTGCACATCCCAAGGGGAGAGCAATCAGTAGAGATGGGAATACAGGTCAGGAGAGGAAGAGGCTCTCAGAATGAGGAAGCTCTAATTTTTGTCACTATCAAGTCTCTTAGCACAGCAAAAAGTACAGTAAATTTATATGGCCTTAGACCTTTCTAAGTGGTCAACATTTTTTCAAAATTTTATCTAAATTATTTTCAAATTAGTATAAAACTGATCTTTTTATATAGGGAGGAACTCATAAACAGAAATTAAAAGCTCAATTTCTTACTACATTAAGTTTTCTAATTCTTCTGGAAAATATCTGAGCCAGAACATAAATGCAGCTTTCCTGAAATGCTCATTCATACTTCTACCCACCAGATTATATTCTCTATAGATGCATTTCAATTGCATGTGTAATTATTTTCAGTAGTCTCTTCTCATTAACATATTATTTAAGCTTTATACATATAAAGTAATAAAATATAGAGGGCTTAATATAGTGTCTTATAAAAATTAACCAACAGTTTCTCATACCTCCAATCAAATTTTGAATAAATGAGATAATTATTTAAGGTATTTTTCTGCATTCTAGAGAACAGCTAAACTTAAATTGGTAGTATCATCTGAAGAAGATGTTCTGCCCTCTAAATTAAATCTTGGTATTAAAGGGAGATTCTAAGGGCTCAGATAACCACTCTCAAGATATCAAGATGTTTTCTCTAACATTTCTAGTTTGATTTGTAACAACCAATGGGAGTGTCTTATTACTTCCACCTGAAAGCAAAATAGGACAGTTGGGAAAAATTTTCAAATGATAATTCACCTCCTGCATGACTGAGCCAAATATAGCACTTTATTCTTCAGTCTTACCTTTCATTGAAAGCTCTTAAAGTGCTTTGTTAACCTTCATTAATATTCACAGTTTCCAAGGACTTGCTGGAGTGGCTATTCTGTTTTTCCCAGAGTACCAGGAAGTAAATCGGGATGCTCAAGGTCTGCTACGCTGAAGGAAGAAGGAAATCCTATGTGGGGTAGAACGTTAATTAACTCAGCTCTTGGCTTCCCTGTAGCAGCTGAGATTCCAGGATATGATGCACACAGCAGCCTTCGAGCAAAGAGACAGCTTCCTAGTCCCTGCACTGCTATTAGCTTACCCACTTTTGGAAACTGAATAGATTTGGAAACTTAGAATAGATTAGTAATTATCTAGGTAGAAAAAGGAACTAAATATACCAGCATGTGCGAATTGAATGAAATCAGAGTGATGTTGAGAGATTCAGCTAGGAAAAAAAAAAAAGCTGGTTTATGGTAAAACAAATTGGCTTTTTTATTTTTCTAATAGAAAACACATCTTTGATTGAAAATGATTTTTCAAAGGTTTGTTTTACTCCCTTTTCTCAGAAAAAAAGCTGGCATGATTCTATTAGCTTTTACTCAGTTTACTCTTAGCCTACTTAAATTTTTGCCAGGTTCATTGGTTGGGTCAATGACAGATAAGTAATGGTCAATTTTAGTGATAAACAGCATTTTCTATTTAAGGGACTAAAGCCAAATAGCTGTAAAGAGTCTTTTAGATTCCAGGAAGAGGGGAGAAATGTCTCGTTTGTTGTGGAGATGAGCCCTTTTCTGGGTTACAGTTAAGAATTTAGAAGAACCTGTCTGAGGCATGTTTTAAACTCAGTGATGCTCACTGAGTACAAAAGGTAAATTGCAATTCCTTCTGACAGACTACTGTTGACTTGAAAAGTAAAAATATGACTAATAACCATTCCTACATTTAAGAAAACATATGCAGCCAGGAGATGCATTTGGGTATTGTACTCATAAAGGTGAGAGGCCTGATCTGTGAGTTTTGTGAGTTTTGATGATTAGACCTAACTCTTTTGATGGTCTTGCATGCCCACCTTGAAAAACATTTTTTCCAAGTTTTGTTAAATCCGGAATCCTCAGAAATTGTGGATGGGCAAGTCACCCCATATCAAATATCAGTTCAGTTCTCTGGCTCTTGGTGCATATTTTCCTTGTTCACTCTGCTAGATTGTATTAAGTGCATTGCTTTAGGAAGAAAAAATGTGACCTTAAGTCTGTAGAAGAAACTATTCTGAGTAAATATGAGTAACTTAGCTGGACTACTCTTTCAAGGACTACATAGAATGCTGCAGATGAAATCGGGAGACAGTGGAACAGCCAAGCCTGAGAAAAGAGGCCAGGTAAGAGACAAGCCCAATGCGCCCTCAGCTGAGCTCTGGGAGATGGTACAGCCCAAAGGGAAAGGAAAACACCTGGCAGAGCTCACCTGCCACCTTGCTTCAACCTGTGGCAGCTGACTTGGTTTACAAAGCACCTCTTATGGTACCTTGAGGTAAACCCTTTCAATACACCAAGAATATGGTAAGAGTAAGACTTTTAGGCAGGAATATACATAAGTATAATCTTTTTGGAGGGCAGACATGCAAAATTTATTAAAGTTTTAAATTACATGCATTTTTGACTCAGCCTCTAGTAATTTATGCTCAAGAATTATTTGAGACTTGTCTCAGGTTGCTCAAGATGCTAATAATAGCAGTAGCAAAAAGAAGAAGAAAGAAAGAAGAGCTTAAATATATTTATAAATATATTTAGGGCAAAAAAGTAAGCAACTTAAATGGCCAACACAGGGTACTGGTTAAATAAATAAATTATGATGCATACATATAATGGAATAATATGCAGCCATTATAAATTATGATGTGTAACAATGATTCTCAATCCTGCCTGAGTCACCTAGAGAGGTTTTAACAAATGATGATGCTAGACCCTACCCCCAGAGGTTCTATTTCATCAGTTTAGGGTAGGACCTAGGTATTACTATTCAAAACCAAACAAACAAAAAACACACTTATTTAAATTTAATGTGTGTCTGGGGTTGAGAACCACTGATATGTTCACTGACATAGACACATGTTGAGTGAAAAATGAATAATACAGAAGAGTACACAGTGATTAATATATATGTGTGCGTGTGTGTGCGTGTACATATGTGTGTATACGTTTTCATAAAGGGCTCTCTAAATGGAAGTTCATCTAAAGGTTAAAAGTTATCTCTGTATAATGGAATTTGTGATGGTTTTTACTTTCTTTTTTTATATGACTCTATGGTACTTAAATTTTTTTTTATAATTAACATATATCATATTATAAGCTGAAAATATATTATTTTCAAGGAGAAAATGTATAAAATCTTAGAATTAAAATATATCATTTGGACCAGGATACCTGAAAAGTGAAAACTTTTTTTTTTCAAAACAAGCATTTGTATATCAGTAACGTATAGGGAGTCATGTATATATGACTTTGGGATCATATGCTCATTAACATTCTTCCTGGAAAATGCACATATTTTTAAATAAAATGAGTTAACATGATGAAGTGGCAATTCTTCCTTAGATGACTTAGACATTTTAATAGGAAAGCAAAATAAATAAGTGTGAGACATTGTCACTTGGTAGCATACCACTGACAGGCTTGGAAATGCCTAGAATCACTCACTTCTCCCAACAGTTTTCACTCACTGATATTGGTAATTGATCAAGACAGCATTGCAACAGAAGATTGTGACAAATGGTTAGTATATCAGACACCAATATGAGAAGTCACAGCAGTTATAAAAACAGGACAGAAAATGAGATAACAGGATCACAGCAAAAGTCAGAAACAGTATTGATGAAACAGGAAGCATGATATTTAATTTAGAGTAACTAAATTAGGGTACAATTTTCCCATGCAGATTGTTTGAATCAGCCTATAAAATAATACAAAAAAAAAATGCATATTGAGCAGCAATACATGCCAGGAACTGGCCCTGGATTATGGCAGTAAACAAGTCCCACAAGATAGCTGCCATCATAGAAATTGCATGATAGCATCCTGGTAAAAAAAAATAAACAAGAATATACATGAAAGAGATAATTTATAATAGTAATGAATGCTGTAGAGAAGATGTAGCAGGGCCACATGATAAAAAGAGATGCCAGGGAAGACGGCAGAGTAGGGAATTCCAGGACTTAGTCCTTCCACCAAAACAACTATTAAACAGGCATGAACTGTCTGAAACAAGTATTTTGAAACTCTAGAGTCTAGTAGAACACTGTACAACAACCAGGAAGGAACAAGAGGAAGAGGCTGACAAATTATGCTAAAGAACTGTAAATTGCTCTCTCTATACAAGAGGACAGCGGCACCCATCCCCCATTCTCATGACATGCCACCACCAAGTCCAGTCTCTGGCTAGCTGTTGGTGACAGAAAGGGACATAACAATCCTCTTCCCCAAGAACAGAGGTAGGCATGGCCATCACTGATCATGGCTTTTGATTCACAAAGTCAGATTTCTGGTCCCAGCCCTGGGGGCAGCTATTTTTCCCAACTTCATGCCAAACAAAGGCTATGGCAACCTTTGTTTCAACCCTCCCAGACAGGGGTGGAGATTTAAAGGCACAGTGCTTCCTCAGGGATGCAGGGGACAGTTACCTGAAGGGCTGCATTTGCTGTGCAGGCCAGGAAATCTCAGCTTTGGGGAGCCATTGGAGAAGTTGTTGTTGTTCTTATTCTTGACCCCCTCCCCAGGATACTTTAGAGCTGGTCTGTGCTCTCTTCTTGGGTCCCTGGTTCTGTTTTGGCTGGGAAAGACCAACCTGGGAAAGTACTCCCCAGGGTGATCTTTCTCCCCCAGAATTTACCCACTAGGCAAAAGCAGCATGAGACAATGAAAGGAGTGTAAAAACTATAGAGGTGGACAGTCTGGGAAAAAGAACTGATGGCTTCAAATATCCAATAGAGGGAGGTCTGTCCCCTGGGAAACAGAGGGCACAACCAAAGTCCTGTGAACAGGGGAATTCTAAAACAACTAACAAGCAAAAGCCCAGGACAAAACAGAGCCCAGAAAGACTAAGTAAACCCTGTACACTGCACACTCTGGGCAGTTTCCTGATAGGAAGGCTGAATCTCAAGAAAATCTGTTTTATCACCAACCGTTGACAAAACCAAGAATCATACATCCCAGGGAGTAAATACCAGAAGGTAACTTTTAAAAATATTAAAATGTACAATGTGCAAAAAAAGAATACAAGACAAGCAAAGAAACAGGAAATGATGGCCCATCCAAAGGAAGAGAATAAATATACACAAAACATCAACAAAACCTTTAAAAACATGATTGTAAAAATGCTCAAGAAAGGGGAAAGTGCAGAGAAAGAACTAAGGGATATCAGAAAAGCAATGAACGAACAATATAAGAGTCTAAGGAAAGAGAGAATTTTAAAAAGGAACCAAACAGAACTACTGGAGTTGAAGACCACAATCATTAAAATGAAAAATGCCCAGGAGGGTTTCAAGAGCAGATTGGAGCTGTCAGAAGAAAGAATCAGTGAACCTGAAATCAAGACATTAGAAATGAGTCAGGCAGAGGAGCAGATAGAAAAAAGAAATATTAAAAGTGAAAATGGCCTAAGACAGCTATGGGACACCATCAAGTGCACCAATATAGGCATAATGTGAGTCTCAGAAGAAGAAAAAAGAAAGAAGCAGAAGAAATAGTCAAAGAAATAATGACAGAGAACTCCCCAAATTTAGCAAAAGATGTGAATATGCATATCTAAGAAGCTCAGAGAACACTAAAGAGGATAAACATGAAGAAAAATTTACCCTGTCATATATTGATTACAGTATCAAATGCAAAGGACAAGGAGAGTTCTGAAAACTGCAAGAGCAAAGCAACATGTCATGTAAAAGAGAGCCCCAATTACACTGAGTGCTGATTTCTCATCAGAAACCATGGAGGCAAGAAGGCAGATGGTTGAAATACTTAAAATGCTAAAAGAAAACAACTGCCAGCCAAGAAATATATATCTGGGGAATCCCTCTTTCATAAATGAAGGAGAGAGCAAGACATTCTGAGATAAACAAAAGCTGAAGGAGTTCATCACCACTAGACCTGCCTTATAAGCAATGCTAGTGGGAGTTCTTCAGACTGAAAGAGAAGGACAACAGACAGTGGTTCAAAGAAGCATAAAGAAATAAAATCATGAGGTAAAGGTAACCATTTGGGTGATTTAAAATGTCAGTATTTTTGTATTGTATTGTTTGTTAAGTAACTCTACTTCTTACTTTCTACAGGTGCTAAAATTCAAATGTATAACAAGTAATGATAAATCTAGGTTTGTGGACATACAATGTACAAAGGTATGTGTTAACAAGTACAAAAAATGGGGGGTAGAGGGGGGTATAGGAAAAATATATGAGCATGCTATTGAAGTTAAGTTGGTATTAAACCAAATATGGTTGTTATATATTTAGGGTTCTAGATGTTAACTACATGGTAACCACAAGGAAAACAGACAAACAATATATCCAGATAGAATCTAGAGTGCACTCAACATGGTACAACACAGGAAAGCAAATAAATATAAAAGTAGTCCTTAATGGAAGTGAGGGACAACAAAAGGTTTAAGGTTTAAAAAGGCTAAATAGCAAAATGGCAAAAGAAAAACCTGTATTATCATTAGTGACTTTAAATGTGAATGGATTAAACTCTCCATTCAAAAGGCAGAGATTGATAGAATGGATAAGAAAGCATGACCCAACCCCAACTATATGCTATCTGCAAGAGACTTACCTTAAAGTCAAAGATACAAGTAGATTGAGGGTGAAAGGATGGAAGTAGTAACAAAAAGAAAACTGAGGTGGCTATACTAATATTAAATAAAATAAACTTTAAGTAAAAAACATTTACAAGGGACAAAGACGGTCATTACATTCTGATAAAGGGGACAATTCAACAAGAAGATGTAACAATGATAAACATACATGCAACCTAACAGCAGAGCCCCAAAATATATGAAGAAAATAATGACAGATTTGAAGGGAGAAACTGATGGTTTTACATTAATAATGGGAAACTTTAACACATCATTTCGAAAATGGATAGAATATCTACCCAGAAGATCAATAAGGAAGTATAGGACTTGAATGATTCACTAAAGCAATTAGACCTAACAGACATATATGGAGTACTGCATCCAGTGAAAAGAGAATACATATTCTTCTCTAGTGCACATGGATCATTTTCCAGGATATACCATATGTTTGGTCAAAAAAACAAGTCTCAATAAATTCAAAAATATTGAAATCATACAATGTATATTCTGTGACCACAATGGAATGAAATTAGAAATCAGTAACAGAAGCAGAAATGGAAAATTCACAAATTTGTGGAAATTAAGCAACATACTCTTATAGAACCAATGAATTAAAGAGGAAATCAGAAGTGAAATTAGGAAATATCTAGACAGGAATGAAAATGAAAATACAACACATGAAAACTTATGAGATGCAGTGAAGGCAAGTGCTTAGAAGGAAATTTATAGCTTTAAATTCTTACAATAAAAAAAGAAGAAAAACTTCAAATCAGAGTCCTAACCTCAAAACTGGAACCTAGAAAGAGAAGAGCAAACAAAACCCAAAGCAAGTAAAAGGAAGGAAATAACAAAGATTGCAGTGGATATAAATGAAATAGAAAACAAAAATAATTAGAATTAATGATACCTTTAAAAAGATAAATAAAATTGGGAAACCTTTAGCTAGACTGACAAAGAGAAAAAGAGAGAGGGCACAAATCATGAAAATCAGAAATGAAAAATGACATTACTCCCCACCTTTCTGAAAAATAGGACTATAAGTGCATATTATGAAAAACTCTATGCCAATAAATTAGATTACCTATATGAAAAGGACAAATTCTTAGAAAAACACAAACCATCTGCATTGACTGAAGAAGAAATAGAAGATTCAACAAGACAATCACTAGTAAAAAGATTGAATTAGTAATCAAAAACTTGCCAACAAAAAAAAGCCCAGGACCATATGCCTTCACAGGGGAATTCTACCAAACATTCCAAGAAGACTTAACTCCATTTCTGATCAAATTCTTCCAAAACATTGAAGAGGAGGGAACACCCCCTAACTCATTCTACAGTGCCAAAATAACCCTCATAAAAAAACCAGTTAAAGATATCACAAGAAAAGAAAACTATAGAGAAAATATCTCTTATGAATATAGACACAAAAGTCCTCAACAAAATACTAGCAAAGCAAATCCAATAGCATTTTAAAAGAATTATATACCACGATCAAGTGAGATTTACACTGGATATGCAAGTTTAGTTCAACATAAGAAAATCAATTAATATAATACACCACATTAACAGAATGAAAGGGAAAATGACATCATCTCAAACGATGCAGAAAAGACATTTGACAAAATACAGCTCCCTTTCTTAATATAAACACTTAGAACACTAGGAATAGAAGGAAATTTCCTCAAAATGACAAAGGGCATATATAAAAGCCCACAGTTAAAATCCTACTTAATGGTAAAAAACTTAAAACTTTCCCTCTAAGATCAGAAACAAGACAAGGTTGCCCACTGTCACCACTGTTATTCAACATTATATAGAATTTCTTGCCAGAACAATTAGGCAAGAAAAAGAAATAGACATTCAAATTGGAAAGAAAGAAGTAAAACTTTCCCTATTTGCAGTTGATATGATCCTATATAAAGAAAATCTTAAAAATCCACAACAAAGCTCCTAGAACTAATAAATGAATTTAGCAAAGTACTGGGTTACAAGATCAACACCCAAAAATCAGTAGTGTTTCTATACACAAGTAATGAACAATCAGACAGAGAAATCAGAAAAAAATTCCACTCACAATAGCATCTAAAAGAATCAAATATCTAGGAATATATTTAACCAAGGATGTAAACGACTTGTACACAGAAAACTACAAAACATTGCTAAAAGAAATTAAAGGAGACCTAAATAAATGGAAGCATATACCCTATTCATGGATTGGAAGACTAAATATCATTAAGCTGTCAATACTACCTGTGGCAGTTTGAGATTATTTTATGAATCCCCAAAAGAGAAAGGTTACATTTGTCAACTAATCTATTCCTCTAAGTGTGATACCCTTTGATTGCATTAAAGTCAGCTAAGAAAACATTGATTAGATTACTTGATAAGATGGCTTTAGGGCTTTGGATCACACTACATCAGTGAGGCATGACTCAGCTTGAGCCTCCATCCCCTTGCTGGGTCTGATATAAACCATCTGACTCACATGGACGACAGAGGTAAAAAGGGAGCCAGCATATTTGGTTCTGTAGTATGAGAGAGAGGATTGCTAAGCAGTAAGCCCTCAAGAGGCTAAGCCCATGGAGCAGCTTAAGAGAAGACCAGCCCTGCTATATGCCTGAGAGCTTACAGCTGAACTTGGGAAGGGTGCAGAACAGCCAAGACTGATATAGTAGAGCCAGAAAGAGAAAAGCCCTATGCTTGGTTGCACAAAGATGAGCTCAAAGAGACAGTAGATTCTGGATGGGAAGGCAGAAACCTACATAGAGATTGGTGGCCATCTTGCATCAACATGTGGCATCTGACTTGGGTGAGAAAGCACCTCTTATGGTGCCCTGAGTTGGAATTTTCACAGCATTGGAACTGTGAGTTTTTACCCCAAATAAATACCCTTTATAAAAGCCAAGCTATTTCTGGAACTTTGCATCAGCAGTCCTTTAGCAAACTAAAGTACTACCCAAAGCAATTTATAGATATAATGCAATCCCAGTCAAAATGCTAACAGTATTCTTAGCAGAAATTGAAAAGCCAATCATCAGATTTATATGGAAGTGCAGGAGTGGTGAATAGCTAAAGCCATTTTGAGAAAGAAGAATGATGTTGGGGACTTATACTTCCCAATCTTCAAATGTACTACAAACCCACAGTAGTCAAAACAGCATGGTACTGGCACAAGGACTGACATATAGACCAATGGAACTGAATTGAGAGCTCAGAAATCAACCTTGATATTTATGGACAACAGATTTTTTTTTAAGATTTATTTTTTTTATTTATTTCTCCCCACCTCTCATTGTTTGAGCTTGCTGTGTCTGTTCATTGTGTGCTCGTCTTCCTTTTTTTAGGATGCACTGGGAACCAAACCCAGGACCTCCCATGTGGGAGGGAGGCACCTAATTGCTTGAGCCACCTTTGTTCCCTGCTTTGTTGTGTCTCTCATTATGTTTTCCTCTTTGTGTTTCTTGTTGCGTCAGCTTGCTGCACCAACCTATTGCATCAGATTGCTGTCTTGCGCTTCTTCTTTAGGAGGCACCGGGAACTGAACCTGGGACCTCCCATGTGGTAGGTGGGAGCTCAATCACTTGAGCCACATCCGCTTTGGACAACTGATTTTTGACAAGATGGCAAAGACCATTCATTCGGGAAAGAATAGTCTTTCCTACAAATGGCATTGGGAAAACTGGATTTCCATTTGCAAAAAAGAAAGGAGGACCCCTACCTCCCCCCTTATAAAAAATCAACTCAAAATGGATCAAATACATTAATATAACAGCTAAAATTATCAAATTTCTAGAAGAAAATAGTGGGAAGCATCTTCAGGACCTTGTGTTACACAATGGTTTCTTAGAATTTATACCCAAAGCACAAGCAAAAAAGGAAATAATGATAAATGGGATTCATCAAAATAAAAAACTTTTTCTCCCAAGAGACTTCATCATGAACACAAAAGTAAAACCTACACAATGGAAGAAAATACTTGGAAACCACATACCCAATAAAGGATTACTATCCAGAATAAATAAAGAAATCCTTCAACTTAACAACAAAAAGACAAAGAATCTAATTAAAAACTAGGAAAAATACTTGAACAGACATCTCTCCAAAGAATATATATACAAATGGCCAGAAAACGAAAAGATGCTCAACATTATTAGCCAGCAGGGAAATGGAAATCAAAACCACTGTGATATACCATTTCACACCCTTTAGAATGGCTATTACTAAAAACAAAACAAAACAAAACAACAACAAAAAAAACAGAAAATAATAAGTGTTGGAGAGGATGTGGAGAAATAGGAGAAACAGGTACACTCATTCATTGCCGGTGGCAATGGAAAATAGTGCAGCTGCTGTAAAAGTCAGTTTGTCAGTTCTTCAGAAAGCTAAGTATAAAGATACCATATGACTGGCAATTCCACTCATATGTATATACCCAAAAGATTTGAAAGCAGGAACTTTAACACATATTTGCATTTTGAAATTCTTAGCAGCATTATTCACAATTGCCAAAAGGTGTAAGCAACCCGAGTGTCCATCAACCAATAAATGGATAAATAAAATGTGGTATTTACATACAATAGAATATTATTCAGCCATATAAGAAGGAATGAAGTCCTTATAAAAGCAACGATATGGATGAAACTTGAAGATATCATGTTGAGTGAAATAAGCTGACACAAAAGGACAAATACTGTATGAGCTCATTGATTTGAAACAATTAAAATAAGCAAACTCATAGAGTCAGAATCTTGAATATAGATTACCAGTGGATGGAGTGGGGATAGGAAATGGGAAGTTAAGACTTAAAATGTGCAAGGTTCCTATTTGGAATGATGGAAATGTTTTAGTAATGGATAGTGATGAGGGTAGCACAACGCTGTGAATGCTATTAACAGTACTGAAATATATATATGAAGGTGATTAAAAAGGGGGAACTATTAGATTGTATATATGGTAACAGAATAAAAATTTTTTAAATAATCTATGGAACTACACTACACAAACAGTGAACACTAGTGTAAACCATGGACTTTAATTAATAATACAATAATAAAAATGTGCTATCACCAATTGTAACAAATGTTCCACACTAACGCAAGGATTTGGTGGTGGGGTGGTAAGTAGGAATCCTATATTTTATGCATGATTTTTCTGTAAATCCACAACTTCTCTAATAAAGAAAAAAGCTAAAAAAAAAAAAAAAAAAAAAAAAAAAAAAAAAAAAAAAAAAAAGAAACATAGGGATCTGGTGGGTTCATGAAGGCCCATCTGAAAATGTGGAATTTGAACTGATAATTGAATATAATAGTCAAACATGTATGGATCTTAGAATGCACATAGAAGGAATAGTAAGTAAAAAATGCCTTTATAGAGACTAAGAGAGTGAGGTCTTTGCAGCCTCAAAGAAAAGTACAAACTTCAAAGAGCAGGAAATGGGCTACTCTGCCTGATGCTACTGAGAGCTTGCATTAGGTTTTACAAGATTAAGTTCACAAGACAGAAGTGGTTGGTGACTGTGGTGGTTTGAAGATATAAGTACCCTCAAAAAACATCTTCTTAAATTTAACCCAATCCTGTGGGTGTAAACCCATTCTAAGTAGGACTTTTTGATGATGTCACTTCAGTTGTGAAAGTGTGGCTCACCCCAATCAGGATGGGTCCTAATCCTATCACTGGAGTCTTTTATAAGAGGAATGAAATAGAAAGAGAAAGAGAGAAAGTGACAGGAAGCAAGAGGCTGGACATTGATGGAACCCAGAAGAAAAGGGAGAGACCAGGAGATGCCACCATGTGCCTTGTCATATAACAGAGGAGCCAAGGATTGCCAGCAGCCAGCCCCAGAATGCCACAGTATTCAGTGAGAAAGCATTGACTTGATGATGTCTTGATTTGTACTTTCTTTTAGGCCCCAAACTATAAGCTAATAAATTTCCATTGCTTATGCTGACCCAGTTCATAGTATTTGCTTGAGCAGCCTAGGAAACTAACATAGTTACCTTGTTAGCAACTGTTTCTGTGGAATGGTAAGGCCAAAAGCCCAGGTGGAGCTGTGAAAAGAATAATGGAAGGTGCAAAAGACAAAAGCTTCTGAAGACAACTCTTCCAGTAAGTTTTCTGTTCAAGATTGGTTTAACATAGGCTTCTTTTGAAGATACTGTTACAAGGGAAAGGAGATTGCAGTGACTTTTGTCCATGGAATGGATTCCATGCAGAAGGAGAAACTGACCATGCACTGGCAGAGGGGCTATCAAGTCCTTAAGTAACTCAAGGGATTTCCTTCAGTCCTCCAATAGGTGAGAGGCGATAGGATCCAGATGACAGGTAGATGGGGAGGCCTTTGTGGGGAGTAGATGACCCTTTATATATAAATGCCATTCCGAGGCAGTACAGATGCAAATAGATTGTAGATTATGCAGAAGAAAGATGGGTAGTTTGCATCTGCTATGTCAAAATTACATGTTCACTGAGATAATCTGCTGAGAATGAGATGATATTGAGATCGAGGAAAGATGAGAAAGTATAAAGTAATGCTCTAAATTGGTGGGAGACAGGGATACAAATGCAGTGGGATTTCCAGACATTGCTGAATGACCAGATAATATTTGGGGTCATATGTTTAAAGTGGGGCCTCTCAGCATGGTAGTCATATTTTCTACAGGAATATCAGCTGCTCCGGTGCAGGCATAGAGCAGACGACTGCTAGGTTTAACTAGGGTTGAGATTTTTCTTGGTAAGTTTAGTAGAGATAGGGAAGCAAGGGAGTGAAGAAAGCCTGAGAGGAGGAGACTTGTGGTTGTTCCATAGAATCTAATCTAGACAGGGAAGGATGAGAGGATATGAGGTGGTGGTGACTAGTAAAGAAAAAATGGAAGTGTTTATCAGTGGAGAGGCAGTTTCCCTGCAGGATGGGAGAATCATTGCGGTGGGCATTTCAGAAGTAAGCTCAAAGACGGAAACCACCTTTTGTTTACATTAGTGGAACAAGGAATTTACCAAAAATTATGGAGTGACAGAAAAATATGTAAACACAGAAAGGATTGTGGAATTTTTAGGAACTGTTTACTGAGATGCAAAAGATGAAAGTGGACTTAGCAGTGTAATGGGCTCAGGTAGGGGAGATAATTTCCAAAAAAAAGTGTGCTCCATTTGGTTTACTAGGAAAAGAGATGAGTTCTCTACTCAGGCAAATTTAAGAATAAAGGCACACATTGGTCAGTGAACATCAGTGTATATCTGCTGTGGTAAGTTAAATGACCTGACTGAACTTTCAGGAAACCCTTAGCTTCATACCCAACTAGAACTACATATATTTCTCTTTTACTGTGTAGATTTTAGAAATAAGTGTAGTTACTTAGCATTGGCTCGTTTCTCATCTTGTTTTGGCATAACTTTGCAAAAATTCAGAACTACTGTTGGAATCTCAAGGGAATTTCAGCTTTGGCTCAGATGCGTGAGCTAGCTGGGAAATGGCCCCTGTGCCCTTTGAACACACACATCCAAACCAAATAAGGGGCTGCCTAGAAGAGAATGGATGTGCAAGCACCAACAGTGAGACTGCAGTATGTATATGAAAAAGCCATTTCAGCATTTGCCCTATTCCTCAAAAGTAGGAAGACTGATGAATCAGTGCTGACTTCTATTCAGCAGAACACTCAGCTGCCCTTCCCGTGTAACCATCTCATTCTCACATGAAAGGTTTGGAGATTCAGCTTATGGAGTAAGATTTTAGGAATGGTGAGATAGTTCAGTATCAAGACCAGGAAGGCATTGCTTTGAACGTGGAGCTGCTTGTTTTAGGGTTGATGATTGCTGAAACGCATTTTTATTGTTTCATGTTTATTGAAGTTGTATGAGATCAGAACTAAGCAATTATTCTTCCCCTAGTGTTGATTCCTACCCCACCCCTAATCATCTATGCATTATACAATCGTTAGATTTTTACTTCTTAATTTCTTATTTAAATACACCTATCCCCTCCCCTCCCCACACTTAAGAACTTTCAGTGGCTCTATTACTATAGAAAATAATGCAAAATCCTTTTAGCCTCATATTCAAGGTTCATCCATTGATTCAATATTTATAAAGAACTAGCAATGTGTCGAGTACTATTTTAAGAAATGCAATGGTAAACAAAATAGGTAAAAATCTCTCTGTGTGTGGAATACACATTCTAATGGTGGTGGAGAGTAAAGGAGAGACCATTTCTAATAGCAATAAAGTCCTACAGAGCTATTAAAAACAGAGGGATGTACAACATTTCAATTAATCCTTTAAAAATCCAAAAGAAAGGTCATTATTATCTCTATTTTACAGATAAGAAAACCGAGACTCAGAGGGATTAAGTAACTTGTCCTCTTTCACTAGGTCAATAAGAGATTGGAGTTAAGATTTGAATCCATCTCTATGTGACTCCAAAACTAAGTTTACATCTTCCAGTACTGATTGTATTTAGGTGTTTGCAAAAGTTTGCCTTTGCAATTCTGCAAAAACCAAACACATACATATTCAGAATAAAGAAATGTTAATGTATCATATGGCTTATTTCTGTAATTTAAAATTAGAATAGAATATATAGTACTGTTTAGAAATATTTTTCATTTTCTTGTTGATATTCTTAAGCTTATACATATTGTTTATTCATCACAGATATTGTAATTTTTTTCTTGCTTTGTCCGTTTTGTTGATTCACTGATTTCAGTCCTGGGAATCTTGAGGAAACAAGGACATTTTCCATTTTAAACTAAAAAAACACAACATGCTAAATTTCCTAAAACAGTTGGTGGAGACCTTTTACTAAATATAACTTTTGAAATTCATACATAATTCTGTCACTATACTTGTTTATAACATTTATTCAAGAGTCAAATATCACATCAAAGTTACAATTAACTTTATCTTTATAGAAAGAATGATAACTTTAGTGTACAAAAAATACCCAAAAAAGAACTTGATATGGGTTGTTTAATCATGGTTCAATTTTGAAAATTCCCAAGTCGGAAAAATGATTCATAACTAGATGATTTGGAGAAAAAAATAAATATGGCTTGTTATTTTGTTAAGCAACAATGAAAACACAAGTGTGAGTGTAAGACATATTTTTCAATTCTTCCGTCTTCTTTTCATAAAAAACATCTCAGAAGTTCTATGGCATTACATTGTCAAAAGCTGAGAGTCCTTCCAGTTTGAAAGTTACAGTGATTAATTGTAGCTAAAATAATAAAGCAGACAAGATTGGTCAAGTCAGAAAAGAAAACGCAGAAGCATCTTTCAATATCTTTCTTTACACATCAAACATACATCTAGCCCAGGTTGAGTGCATTTCCTCACCAAAAAAAACTACCACAGATTTTTCTGAATGTTATTAAGACAACGTGCATATACAAGCAGAGAAAGGGGGTCTTTCTTTGCCATGGAAAGGAAGGAAATGGTTTTGGTTTGTTTTACTTTGGTTTAGTTCAATTAGGTTTTAATTTACACGAATAGAGATAGACGTCACCTTAAGAGGCAAGTTAAAGAAACAGGCACATTAAGCAACTGGCAAAGCCACCAAATTTGTGAGTCATCCTTTATCCTATGTTCTTCTTTACCTGCCAGTTGTTTCAAGCTTTCATTTCTCTCTGCTTCTGCCATTTCTCTTCACCGTATCTGCCACCGTCCTGGTTCAGGGCATTATCATTTCCACCTGGATTTTAGCATTAACTTGCTTATTGTTTTCTTTTGTTTTTCCCTTCAGCCATGCTCCCTCTTCCTCTTTAGCTCATTCCTTTTATCAGAATTATCTTTCCAAAGGACTGTCTCTAAAACAGAACTCAAATCCTTTTATATGTCTGCTTTCCTGGACAGCCCATTCTTTCACCACATCACCAAAGTAATGCTTCCTACCAGGCATTCTAAAGCTTATTTATATCTCCAAACTTGCCAGACTTTTTCAGGCCTCTGCAGCTTGGCTCACCCTGTTTCTTTGCTTGGAAATCATTCCCCACCCCTTCCCACCACTGGGACTCAGCTAAAGGATTCTCTCCTCTAAGAAGTCTTTCTGGACACTGAATTTCCACCCCTACCTCACCACAGGGCTGACACAGGTCCCTCTGTGAAATCCCATAGCAGATCCACCAGAAAACTACTTGCACTATAAAGTCATTGATTCTCACACTTGTGTCCCCAAGCACACTAACCTTCTTCAGTACAATGTACAGGCCCTACTTGTCTCTGTAGCCCCAAAGCACAGTTTTAAGCAGGATAGATGCCATATGTATATATGAAATAAACATTAAATATTAAATGATCACCAAGTTCTCTTCATCTTTTATACTAAAGCCATCATGCTGATTACATATTTTATTCCCCATTTGTATAGTTAGAAAAAATGTATCCTAATGATTTTCAAAAGGAGTTATAAATATTTCTGTTGGCCAGTATTTAAAATACAGAGCTTCTGTCACTCACACTGCTAACCCTGTATTTGTAATGCTATTGTAATATGACACTAACTCAGCAAAGAGGTAAAAGAACTGAAAGAAGACAATCCTGAGCCAGATCACGTGGGCTCAAATCTTGGTTCTACCCCTGTTTTAGTTTCCCAGCTGCTAAAACAAATACCACACAGTAGGATGGCTTAACAACAGGAATTTATTGGCTCATGATTTCAGAGGTTAGAAGGCTTGGGGTGAGCATGTTCTGGTGGGCTGTCCATCTTTGGCTTTTCCATCACATGGCAATGCACATGGAGGTGACTTCTCCTTTGTTTTCCAGGTTCAGTTGACTTCTAGCTTCTTGCTCCTCTCCATGGCTTCTCTCTCTCTCTCTGGCCTTCTTTTTAAGGACTCCAGTAATAGGATTAAGACCCATCCTGATTCAGTTAGGCCACCCCTTAACTGCAGTAACCTCATCAAAAAGTCTCATTTACAAGGGGTTCACATCCACAGGACTGAATGAAGATTAAGAATATGTTTTTCTGTTACATAATGCCAAGTCACCACAACCACTAACTCTGCATCTTAAAGAAAATTACTTAAATGTCCTATGCCTCAGTTTCCTCATCTGTTAAATGGGGATCAGGATAATAACAGGAATGATAGTATAATACCTACCCTCACTGGGGTGTTAATGACTTATTGAAGGAGAAATGCACTTAGAACAGTGTCTGACATGATAATTGCTCAATAAAAGTTAGCTGGAATCACTACTAGCCCAGCGACTATCTCCAGCTATATCTTTCAGTGATGGCTTCATACACAACACTTGTTTAAGTCATTCTCCTTCAGATTACCCCCCCTTGTAACCACCTGATTCTAATAAATACTATGGGACATAAAGTTAATACAGCTCTCTCTTAACCAAAAAATCCAATGGGATAATTGTCATCAATCCGATTGGGTTCCTTCTCTGTGGCACTTCTAGCACCTCCTTGATGGCAATTCAAGAACAGTAAGTTTGAAAGTCTGAGGTTGTTTACCACCAGTGGCTCGAAGCCCCAGCCATCCTTAATAACAAGAATCTGTCTTTCTTCTCTCAAGCATGGAGAAGTGTTGGCACCCTGGAGGTGCCCACAGGAGTCTTGGATGTGGGTCTTGGATGGTGGGTAACAAGTTAATAGGGAGAATAGACCTACTGGAGGGCACACAACTCACAATCCACACAACTTGTTTTTGTATAGAACAGCAGTTCTCCACTTTGGTTGCACATTAGAAGCACTAAGGATGTTTTTTTTTTTTTAATAATAATATCTAGGCTCTACACCAAGACCTATTAACCCAGAATCTCTGGGGGTGAGGCCTAAACATCAGTATTTTTCAAGCCATCCAAGTGATTCAAATGCATCCCCAAGGTTGAGAACCACAGCTATAAAGTGAAGAGGCAATAAAAATGATCTCTTATGAACTTTCTACCCCCATTTAAACAACCATTGAGTTAGTTATGTGTATGTATAAACAAGTAAGTCAGGCTATAGCTATTCAGCATTATAATAAACAGTTGGAAAGTAGATCACGTCTTTAGATGTCAAATGGTTATGATAAACATAGTGTCCTTCACACAATTGGTCAAACTAGATGGTCCTCACTGTTTCTGAAAGCTTAAGGGAACACAGACTTCCATATATTAACCAGTATTTACACTAATGTTTATAATATGTGTGTATGAGCCAGGAATTATACTAAGTATTTTATATACATTCTGACTTTTTACTTTCAAAACATATCCCCATTTCATGGATATGGAAACTGAGGAAGAGAGAATTTAAATGAGTTTCTCAAGGTCACCCAAAAACACAAAATACAAACCCAGGATCTAACCTGTTTATATGTATCCTCAAATACTAGACCATATATGGTTCCATATATGGAACCATTTTATGAATAAAGATTTTCTTTGTAGTTATATGTTCTCTGCCTATACAGTAAAATTCTCACTTAAAGATCTGGTCAGTCATTTCCATGTGTGATAAACAAGCACAGGATTCATGTATTCAAATTCAATGATGAGCTCACATATGATCTCATTTTAACAACAACTTAAAATCAAAGGAAACCAATACAAATAACACATTTCAAAATGCGTATAACAATGGAAGCAAGAAGAACTTCATAAAGAAAACATTTATGTTCCTAAAGCTTTCCAGCAAACTGCTAGAGTGAGGCTGAATAATGAGGAGACTTGTAAACATAGAATGGTCATCAGAACAGGGCATCGTGTGTGTATGTGTCTGTGTGTGTGTGTGTGTATTTATAAAACTTTGACAGTTTTAGCTCATTAATTTAATCCTTAAAATTTTTGAGTATTACATAAGTTAGGAAAAATCACCATATTTATTTTGCATGCAATAACACTGATACCCAGAAAGGTAGAGTGTTCACATCATTTGTGAAAGACAGAAGTCTGCAACTCAGGCTACTAGATTCCAGTTCACTGTTGTTTGGCATTAAGTTGACTATGCTTATGAGCCTTTGCCCTTGAAATTGAAACCTAGCCTAGGGCTGTAGGGTGCCTAAGAGTTACCTACTGGGAGCCTCCTTGTTACTCAAATGTGGCCTCTCTCTAAGCCAAACTCAGCATACAAATGCAATAACTTCCCCCCAGTGTGGGACATGACTCCCAGGGATGAGTCTCCCTAGCACCAAGGGATTGCTACCAAGTACCAACAAGCAATGCAACTGAAAAAAAAAAGATCTTGACCAAAAGGGGGAAAAGGTAAAGACAAATGAATTTACATGGCTAAGAGACTTCAAAGTGAGGTGGGAGGTCTTTCCAGAGGTAATGCTTATCACGTCTCAGCAGGATCTCATTGACAGCCAAAATAGATACTATCCCAAATAGTGGGGCTTCTGAAAGCTCTGGAAACATCCAGACACTATAGTCAAGGCAGATAGCTCAGGAGTTTGGTCCCTTGTCAGTGGGGCCTACTTTGGAATTTATGCTCCCCAGTGTGACAGAGTTTGACTCAGTTGTAATTTCCATACGCATGGCTCTTCTGTCTTTCTATTTGAATTTATAATTAGTACTAAGGTTGGTATGTGAATGTCCAAGAGATTTAAATCTTTGGGCTGTCCATGTGCCAGCTGTGCCCTGAATCTCAACGGAATTGCAAAACCTACTCCCCAGTTCATTGGACTCACCCAGGACAACTAACAAGGAGGAGATGATGGATAACCAACATACCAAGGAACTGAGAGTGTCTATAACTGCAAGCAAGAGAGTCCCATCCATTGGCCATATGGGATCAAAGCCCCCCCCCCCC
>JAQZBX010028187.1:0-27931 GCA_029593785.1 Cabassous unicinctus | reverse complement strand
GCATCCCGAGGCCTCCTTGTGAGGGCACGCAGGCCTGAGCGGTGCGGTGGACTGATGCAGCAACCTCACGGCAGGAAGCGGGTGTGGCGCAATGGATAGAGCACCCGTTTACCATATGAGAGGCCCCGGGTTCGCTTCCCGGCGCCTCCTTGTGAGGGTAGGCCGGCTCGCGTGGCGCTGTGGGCTGATGCGGCAAGACCTCACAGCAAGGGGGAGATAAGCAGACACGGAGAAGACACACAGCGAATGGACACAGCAGCACAAGCAGCAAGGGGGGGATAAATAAATAAAATAAATAAATCTTTAAAAAATAAAAATAAAAAAAAAAGAAATGAGTTAACAAGCCACAAAAAGACAAGGATGAATCCTAAATGCATATTGATAAGTGAAAGAAGTCATTCTGAAAAGTCTACAAAACTGCCTGATTCCAATTATGAGGTATTGTGGACAAAGGTAAAAGTGTAGATTTGGGGAAAAAAGGCTGGATGAGTAGAGCAGAGAGGATTTTTCATAGTGAGGAATCTATTCTTTATGATACTATTATGGTAGATACATGACTATTTATTAAAACCTATAGTAATTTACAACAAAGAGTAACACTCAACATATGCAAAATTTAAAAACCTTTAGGAAATTACTGGATCATGATATTGAATATAAAATATGACAAAACAATCTAATTGCATTGAAAATGTATAAAACAACTTCATGAAGTATGTAGAGAAAGATGCTTACTTAAGTAACTTTGGAATTGAATGGAGTCTAAGACTAAAGGCAAAAGAAACTGTACATAATCATTGTATTGTAGTTCACAGAACTTTTATTTCCACAGAGGTATGGATTAACAAAACTCATTAATATTACATGTATCCTGGAGTTGAACAAATAAATGAATGGTGAATAGTAAGAGCCAGATTTCTCACTGTTGTAGCAGAGAGTTATAAGCAGGAGGAGGAGGCTAGAATGATCCATGTGATAAATGATTATATTCAGAGACATCATTACAAACTCATGGTTCTTTATATAGTTACACATAGCAACATATAGAAATATTTATACATGTGTGTATATGCACAGGTTACTATACATGCATATTTTTCCTTCCCTGTCCTCTGAGAAGGATTAAAAGCAATGACACACCAGTAGCAATGAACACACCTAGCACATAGATGTTGGTGTCTAATACCGTTCTCTAATAAAAGGAAAAAGTGCTCCTAGGATGAATGGCTGATTCTAGACAGGAAATATACCAGATGAGGATCATCACAATAAAATCTGATAAACTGTCACAGCCAAAGAAGCCTAAGGAGACATGACTACCAGGTTTAATGTAGTATACTTAATGGGATCCTAGAACAGTAAAACGACATTAAGTAAAACCAAATAAAATCTGAATAAAGTATGAAACTTATAATAATATCAATATTGATTCTTAGCTTTAACAAAAGTAGCATCCTAATGTAAAATAGTAATACTAGAAGATATTGACTGTGAGATATATGACAAATCTGTACTACCTTCACAATTTTTCTATAAATCTAAAACAGTTATATAATTTTTAAAAATATTTTTAAAAAGTGAGGCATAACAGTGACATAAAAAACTAAGGTGTCACTTACATGGCAGAGGAGATACCATAATCACAAAGGTGGTTTTCACAGGGTGAGATTTATCCATTGCAGTCCAGATATACTGATCCCTGCTATTTCCCCAAATGTGGGAAACTCGATTGCATAATTTGTGGTAGTGGGGGACTGCATTTGTGCCCTCTCCTGGAAAAAAAAACCTAAGGTGTCACATGCCAGTAGACCTTCCTCTACAAAGGTGTTATTTAGTGAGTTTGGGTTTTAATATGTCTTCAGTTATTTGAAAATCATTTACATGATGATGTTTTCTTTAATATTTACTACCCTGGCATATCAATAAGTATTCAATGTAGGATATGCAGTTGACTCAGGTACTTCAAGCAGAAAGAGATTTATTGCAAGGAGCTATGTGCTTATGAAAAAATTGGAAGGTGCCATGGTCAGGCATCAACTTGACCAGGTAACGTTGCCTAGTTGTTTGGTCAAGCAAGGCCTGGGCTAATTGTAATATGAGGGCATTTCACTTATGACTTTATTCATCAGTGAATTGATTGCATCTAAGTCAACAGAGGAGATTGCCATCAGCAAAGAGTGATATCTCATCCAGTCAGTTGAAGGCCTTAAAAATGATTTCAGCATTCAGAGAGAACTTTCATCTTTACTTCAGACAGCCAGCGTCTCCTGGGGAACTCATCAAAAACCTTCATCAGAGTCCCCGGCTTGCAGCCTGCCCTACAGAATTTGGACTTGTGCATCCCCATGGTAACATGAGACAATTTTATACAATCCCATGCTATTTACAGATAACTTCAGTCAGTTCTGTTACCTTGGCTAATCCAGAAGAGATTGAAGATAAGAACCCTCTGCACACTGTGTTTCAAGTCACATCAATGTAGCAGGAATCCAGTTTAGTAACTGCTAATACCTCTGTTACTATCACTGCTGCTAACAGAGCTTCCCCTCATCCATGAAGATGGTAAGTAGACAGTGAATTGTGGAATCCTCTGTGCCTCAAACCCTAATATTTATCAGAGCTTGCTTTTTACCCACAGACTGCATAAAACTAGTATATCTCACTGCTCCCTTCTAAATCCCATCTGAATACAATCAGTTTCCTGATAGTAATTTACACTGAGATTAGCTTCGAACCTTGTGTAAAAAGCTGTTTTCACTTTTTTACTTCTTCAAATAAAGGATGCTGTATTTGCCCATTCAGATAAAGAATTGTATTTTAAATAAATGTCTTTGTTGTAACTAATAAAATCTAGTTATTATCAAGTATATTCATTGTCTATCACTGCATAACAATTTGCCACAAACTTAGCAACAAAACCATACAAATGAATTGTCTCACAGTATCTGTGAGTCAATCTGGAAATAGCATAAGTGAGGCCCCTGCTCAGTGTCTCACAAAGATGCAATCAACTTGTCAATTGATCTGCATTCTCGTGTGGAGGTTCAACTGGAAGATTTACTCCTGACTTCATTCTGGCCATTGAAAGGATTTAGTCCCTTGCAGTTACATGACTAATGATGCTGACTCTTTGCTGGCTGTCTTCTGGACACTGCCCTCAGTTCCTAGAGGCTATCTATCATTCCTAGAAGCTGCCTGCCCACAGCTCTTTGCACAGGGAGAGTCTGACCTCACAGGGGCCCAGACTCTTGTATAGACTACTTTTTAATTTAGTCAAAACCAACTGATTTAGGATGTTAATTACATCTGCAAAAGTCCTTCACCTTTGCCGTATTCTGTTAGCTAGAAGCATGTCACAGGTCTTGCCCACAAGGAGAGAGTTTTATACAAGGCATGAAAACAAGGGGGTAGTATAGCGTAGGGTCTGCCCACTATATCAAGTGATAATAAATTATTCCTTTTAGGAGGTTAAGATCATGGGCTGTGAGATAGGAAAACCAGGAGAAAGTCCTGGAGCTTTCCGTTAGCTCTGTGAGACTGGTAAGTTACATCACCTCTGCAGGTGTCAGTTTCTTCATAAATGAAATGTGGATAATAATGAGACCGTTGTCATTAGGATAACTGCAAGAGATAAAGAATCTGCAGCACTTAGTGTCATGCCTACCACTTAGAAATTTATTTTAATATTTTTATTATCAGAACTGTTAAAAATGAATACTTAATGAGTAATTTTTCCCCTTTCCAAAGGAAAAGCAATCAAAAACATAAATATTTTAAAATAACTAATCAATTTCTAGAATAATTAGAATAAGTATATATTTACTAGACATTTAACTCTATACTTTTAAAGATCCTAGTACCAAGCCCAAACCTATAAAAGAGCGTTTGTTCTTACTAGACTTAAAAATAAATGATTTCAATGAAACTTGCAAGAGTTTTCTTGATTTTCTTACACTCATACCCTTTTGGATGCTTTGGAATTAGTTCCTTTAGAGTAGATGATTATCATTCTCAATCCACATATTTTCTTACTATATTCTCCAGGCACTGTTTGAGTTTTTCTAACATTTTATCTTTTTTCCCTCGATTACATTTCCTTTTTTCCACCTGGCTTCAGACTTCAACCCTTAATAGCACCAGTTTAAATATTTATAACTTAAGCTGCAGACTTCCTTTCAAAACTACTATGAAATTGTAAAGTAAAATTGAAAACCTAGAGAGAACATGAAGAAAAAATATGTTAACTTGAATTCTGGGCAGCAAAAAGAAATTTCAGATAACTGTGCTGTTCTGGATCTTTTCCAAAATTATGGAAGGCTCTATTTCTTTTAATACTTCTCAAATATGTTTTGAATATGACACAGAAAAAATACATTAATACTGACAATTGCAAAAGTTACCATTTCTACATGATTATAAAATCCAACTGGAATTTCAGAGATGCCATCTCTTACATCCAATAGTACACTGTAAGTAAGGGAAGAGGGAATTGGCATTTAATGAAGGTCAGCTATATATGATCCACTAGCTATAATTTTATAAATGCTTTCAATTAATCAATTTTATGCTTCACTTCATAAAAATGTTTAATTGTAAGGAAAGTAGGAAAATATTAAAATATGCTCAATTTCACAATTGTATTTTTTATATTAGATCAATGTTTATAAAAAAAATAACCCCCTTTTTTTTTCAAACTTTATTTCCAATTCAAAAAACAAAATAACAGACAAAAGGCAGCTCAAAAAGTTATGGAAGCATTACTCCTAATAAGTTTTGTCCAGGCACTTTTATATCATCTAATCCCAACAACAAATTCAATTGTTCCTGCAGTTTTCAGAAAGATACACAGATGAACACACATTAGTTAAATGACATAGTCAAGCTCTCCTTATTAAAAAAGAAAATGAAGAGAAAAAAATGTTTAATCATATTCATATTTCAAAAAACCAAACCCCATATTCTTTTTTTATTTTTAGCATTATTATAGTACCTTCTTTGCTTTTGCTGCAAAAACATTGTGATATTGTTGTTAACTATGGTCTATAAATTATATCAGTTATATTTTTCCATTTTATCACCATATTCTCAATACCTTGTAGTAGAAGAAAATTCTTGTATCTATATTATTAACCACAATCCTCATCTCCCAACAGAATCACTGTTATACATTCTATATACTATCTTCAAGCTAACATTAGCTTGAACTAACATTAGTTAGTTAGTCCTCCAACTAACATTAACCTCCCTAGAATACTCATTTCAGCCACAATCATATTCATAAATTAGTAGTGTTTGTTACACTCATTATAATGTGCTACCATTAGCTCAACCCATTTCTACCCATTCACAATAGACCTTATTAAACATTCTACATATATCTAGCATCAGCTCCCCCTTCCCAGCCCACATTCCATCTCCCACCACCTTACACTCCATAGTCCAACTCCATAAGTCTACTCATTGTATTTAGTTCATATCAGTGAGACCACACAATATTTGTCCTTTTGTGTTTGGCTTATTTCACTCAACATAATGTCCTCAAGCTTCCTCAATGTTGTCATGTGCTTCCCCAATTGATTTCTTATTATAGCTGAATAGTATTCCACCACATCTTGTTGATCCATTCATTGGTTGACAGACACTTAGGTTGTTTCCAGTTTTTAGCAATAGTGAAAAAAGCTGCTATGAACATCAGGATGCAAATGTCTGTTCATGTCCTTGCTTTCAGTTCTTCTGAATATATAATTAGTAGCAGGATTGCTAGATAATTTGACAGTTCTATATTTAGTTTCCTGAGGAACTGTGAAATTATCTTCCACAGAGGCTGCACCATTCTACATTTCTACCAACAGTGAAGGAGTGTTCCTATTTTTCCACATCCTCTCCAGCACTTGTAGTTTTCTGTTTTTATAATAATGGTCATTCTGTATGGTATGAGATGGTATCTCATTGTAGTTTTTATTTTCTTTTTCCATTTCAAAAACAATTTATTGAAGTGTATCATTCATACATGAACATGCATGATCAATAAGTGTATAGTAAAACTTGTGAACTTAGAAAACAAACATGCCTAATATTATAAAGTGTTCCCATACCCCACCCAACCACAACTATCTTGCATTGTTGTGAAACATTTGTAACAAATTATGAAAGAGCATCATCAAAGTATTGCTAACTATAGTCCATATCTTATATTTGGTGTATCTTCCCCAAACCCACCTTATTATTTGTTTTTGTTCATAAACCATATAATTTATCTAAGGTGTACAATCAACAGTATTTGGTATAATCACAGAGTTGTGTATTCATCACTTCAATCAATATTAGAACATTTTCATTATTCAAAACAAACAAAGCACTATCATACCCATATATACGTGCTACTAATTACAAATCCTATAATGTGCTTTCCCCATTTCTATTCATTTCCAAACATTTATAAACAATTTCTTTACTAATTCTGCACAGATTAAACCTCTTTCTCTTACCACATTCTATTCTCTGGTGACTTATAGTCTAGCTATTAACTCTATGAGTTTGCTCATCATATTTAGTTCATAGTAGCAAAACCATACAATATTTGCCCTTTTGTGCCTGGCTTGATTTACTAAACATAATGTTCTCCAAGTTCATCCATATTGTCCTATGCTGCACGACTATTCGTGGGAATGTAGAATGGTACAGCCACTGTTGTTTGGCAGTTCCTAAGGAATATAGATCTACCATGTGACCTGGCAATACCACTAATATTTATATACCCAGAAGGACTGAGAGCAGTGACACGAACAGACATCTGTACACCAATATTCATAGTGACATTATTCACAATTTGCCAAAAGATAGAAACAACCCAGGTGTCCATTAACTGACAAATGGATAAACAAACTATGGTATATACATACAGTGGAATATTATTCAGTTGTAAGAAGAAACGAAGTCATTGTAGTTTTGATCTGCAGTCCCCTAATAGTTAGTGATGATGAATGAGCATCTTTTCATGTGTCTTTTGGCCATTTATATTTCCACTTTGGAAAAAAGGTCTATTCAAGCCTTTTGCTCATTTTTAAATTGGGTTGCTTGTCATGTTGTTATTAAATTGTGTGATCTCTTTATATAACATCGAAATCAAACCCTTGTCAGATATGTGGTTTACAAAGAATTTTTCCCATTGAGTTGGCTGACTTTTCTCCCTCTTAACAATATCATTTTATATGCAAAAGTGTTTAATTTTAAGGAAACCCCATTTATCTATTTTTTTTCTTTTGTTGCTCATGCTTTGGGTGTAAGGTCCAAGAAAAAACCACCAACCACAAGATCTGGAAGATGTTTCCCTAAATTTTTCTTCTAGGAATTTATGGTTCTAGTTTTTATATTTAGGTCCTAGATCCGCTTTGGATTAATTTTGTATAACATATGAGATAGGGATCCTCTTTGTCTCCTTTAGATATGGATATCAAGTTTTCCCAGCACCATTTGTTGAATAGGCCATTCTGACTCAGCTGAGTGGGTTGGACTGCCTTGTCAAAAATCATTTGACCATAGATGTGAGGACCTATTTCTGAACTTTCAATTCAATTCTATTGGTGATTCTGTCAATCGTTATGCCAGTACCATGCTGTTTTTACCACTGTAGCTAGATAATATGCTTTAAATGTCTCCAATCCACATCTACTGGTGGCTTCAGTAAAATTTCAAACATTATATAGCACATTACAAATCACTAGCTAGTCTATCACACCTTTTTCTTAGCTAAGCGTCATTACCAGTCTTCCAGGTATCCCCAGATATAAGCAAAGAGCTGTACTACTCCAGCTATAAGATATCTGTAGAAGCTGAGTGAGGCCTGTTGTCTTTCCCTGAGACTCACGACAAAATCTTACACTGAGACCAGATGTGTCTACATGGCTCCTAGGACAGGATTATAAATGTGGACTGACTGTCTTTTTGTGGCATCTCAGATAGCTGTCTGCCCACACATTCTTTCCTCCTTCCCCTTTTGCCCTGAGGACATGTAAACAGTCCCAGCCAAAGAATGTAAGTTATATGGCACCTGTCCCAATCCCACTGCCATATCTATTTCTGGCAGAGAGGGAACAAAGTCCTTCCATTATGGCACAAGATGGTGCACGTAGATCTTCTGCCTGTATCAGAATAGATTTATACCCGCGGGTTATGGGAGACCTAAGCCCACTAGTGAAGTGGATCTTGCTCTGTTTCTTCTCTGTGTGAGTAAATGTTGTTCCATCTGTTGCCTGTATGAATCGCACTTTTGTGGTGGAGACTCTGAGATCTGCAAACATTGATTGGATTGAAACCCTAGGACTGCTGCTCTTGTGGCAGACATTGTTAGGCTCTTGCTACCCTTCAGGTGGTAAGACTCCATACCCTGGGGTAAGTAATGGGTGTTCCTCTTTCTGAATGCCAGTTTGGCACAGTGAGCAGGGTATTGACACTGTGGCAATAACTTTATGTTACAGACCTTGCCTCTTCACTCTTTTCTCCATAGGGAGATGGAGTAACTAATCAGATTTGTGAATTCTAATTCAGCAACTGGCAAAGCTTATCTCTGCCAGCAAATTGTTCCTTCCTCTTAGAAGCCACTTGCCAGCAGAAACCATGACTTGTGTTCTGTGTCTTCATATGTTAAATATTAACAGCCCAGGTTCCAACATGGAAAGGTTTGTAGTGATACAGAGTTTTTTCCAAACTGGAAGATGGGAAAAAACTTACCTAAGTTCAGTGTTAAGAAGTCAGTTGTTGGGGCATGAAACTTACCTTTTCTAGAATGAATTTTTATTGATAATAAAGATTCTATTTTGATGTTTATCTGCCAGACCATTTTTTAACCTGGTTTTGAAGTTAAGTGACAAAAACAGGAATGCCATCCATTGAGTTTCCTCCAACCACCAATGGAGTGATGAGCTGAATTTGTTAATTAATTAATATAAATACTAATCTGTCACCTTTTGATATATTGAATTTGCCTTGTATGCTATCTGTGTGCTTCTAATTGTTATAAAACTGCAATTTCCTGTGTGCAGTGATTATTGTTCTATCATTGTGCTTTCTTGGAAGAAAATAAATAAAGCTATTAAGCTGAAACATTACCTTCCCTTCTTAAGCAAATGTTATGAATTTTAAATATTTGTTATGGCCAGTAACCCTGTTGGAGTTTACAAAATAATCAACAATTAAGAAGTCTACTAATACAAAGTTTAAATATTACATTATTGTAAACACTTTGTTCAGAGGTTTTTTTGTTATTTTTGGTGGAAATGGAAGACTCATCCATTGAACAAATAGATAGAGCTAGCATAAAAACATATTTACAAATAAAAATGCCTTAACATTTCTAAAACAGAATTTAATTTCACAAGTTTTCCAATGCTTTTTCAAACCTCATCCTCTCATCAACTTGGAGATATATAAACATATAATTAAAAACCATATTTGTTTCCCAATATTCAGAATTTGATAGCATTATTAGCTTTAATAGTTGAACTACACAGGTTGTGTTTACCTATATTTTATTATGTAATACTTTTATGGGAAATCACATACTAATAATGGGTTAATGAAATAAATGTTTTGCTAGAATGTGATTTTTGCTCTATAATAACTCAATTTAATTATTCAAATGAACCCATTAAGTGTATCATAAAAATGACTAGCTCTTTGGAAGGTAGTACAAATGCATCAGCATGCCATTTCCAGTTCTCTTGAACTAATGAGGCATCTCACATAACTGTTCTAGTCACAAGAGACCTGTGAAGAGGGTCAAGATCATTGTGATCCTTGCTTGACAGGCAGAAAGCTTAAGGGGTTTGTTCTTTAATATTGACTATACTTTAAACTTTAGACCTGCTTAGTTTCTGTACTCTCAGTTGTATTTTCTCTCCTCTCTGAAGCCTCTTATATATTTACTTGGGAAATAAATAAATGATACCTAAGAGGTGATTCTCAGCAATTATATTTACATGACCCTAATTTCTCCCAGGCACTTTTGATCTCACAACAATTCCATTCCTTTCTATTTTTCCCTTAGATGTATCTTGTACCAATACCTTTAATATGAGACATACTGCAAATTGCTCTAAGCATAGATTTTAAGAAATTGAAAACAACTTTCAAAGTGTAAAAGCTGTGATTTCCAAATGTATTTAATTTTATCTTAAAAGCTAAAGAGCATTCCATTCAAAATCTTTGAGATTTCCTAAAATAAATGACAAAATATGTGTATAATTATTCAGATGCATGCTATCCTTTGCTTCTTATATTCCAAAGATGTATAACATTGGGCTAGCTTAGCAAAATAGAACTTGCACAAAGGGAAATAAGTGAATAGTACCTCTTCTCTTAATCCATGCTTTTTTTCCTAATGTGAAAATCTAGGAAAATTACAAAGAATCTTGAAGGTCATTTCTTCTGACTTTGTTTACTGCTTGAGCTAAAATGAAGCAACAAAGTTGAGCTAAGTAGCAGAGTTTCTGTTTTCTCTCCCCAGGGCTCCTCTAGGACATCCTCTTTATCCTCTCTGGAATTCTTATAGCAAGATTCTTGCTATAAGAAGGTGACATAACAAGCTACCATGTATGAAAATGTTTCACTATAAGGAGTATAATATTTTTGAAATTCATTTCACTTTGTTCTTTTTCTCAGTTCCCTTTACCACATGCCACCTCTTCAGAAACCACCTCAATGCCCTACCCCAGCCACAGCAAAAGTTCTCAAAAGAACATTCTACTGTTGCTATCTCTAATATAATTTACACTTACTCCAGGTAGGCTTCATTTGTCATCATACAACTAAAATTCTTCTTGTGAAGGACAATTACAATCTTCATGTTGCAGTCCAGTGTCATTTTTGTGCCCTGTATCTATCAGGGTTGTAACAGGAAATAATTGACACAATAAAATTAGTATAACTTGAAGAAGATTGAATACTAAGTTTATATACAAATTGTAGGGAGACTCTAGAGATAGAATGATGGAGATTATACTATCCAAGTTCTATTAACAGTGAGATTGTTACTGTAATGAATTTGAGAATGATAATGGGAGGACACACTTACTAACCAGGAAAGAGAGAGTCATAGGAGTCATCTACAAAGGAGCTGTGCCTTTTAGTAGAAGGACATAGCAAGCACAAGGCAAGGCTTCAGGGAGTGAAGTGGGGAAAAAAACACTTTCTTCTTACTCTCTTCCCTCCATCATCTGGGGTTCTCAGTTAGCTAAGTCAACAGAAGCCAAGAGTCAAGGACACCATCAGTTCGTCCACATTTCAGACTTGTGGGGCAGAAGGCAGGTCAGTGAATTTTGGAAAGTGGATCTGTATGGTTAAACAAGATATATTTTGCACATGCCATCATCTTAATCTCTCAAGAGTTTCCTACGCAGTTGACCAATCTCTTCTTCCCAAAACATTTTCTTCACTTGTCCTTCATGCCATCATATGCCCCTGGGTTTTCTCCTAGGCCACTGACCATTTTTTCTCTGTCTCCTCCCCTAATCAACCTCTAAATTATAGGAATGTTCTAGGGATAGATCTTACGCTTTCTCTTTCCAAATGACCTCTTTTTATAATGACCTGAATTACTAAAGTGCTGACAACTCTCAATTTAAAGCTCCAACCTCGAACTCTTACTTAATATCCAAAATCATATGTTAATCTGTCTTCTTAACTGGATGTCTAAAGGAAAATCTCAAATTTAACATAGAAAACAGAACTACTCCCCTCCTTGACTAATTTTTACTTTCCTAATCTTTCCCATCTCCATCCACCAACTTGCTCAAACCAAAAAATGGAGAATCGCTCTTACTTTCTTCTTTTCCCTCATGCATTTCAACCAATCCATTAGTAAGTCCTATGGACTCTAACTCAAAAAGATATCCCTCAGGCATTGCCTTCTCTCCATATGTCACAATCTCTCATAGATTTCAGAAATAGGTTTCCTAACTGTCTCCCTGCTTGATCTCTTTGGTCTGCTACCATCTCTATATAGAATTTCAAGAAACCCAGAGTGACCTTTGTAAAATGTAGATCATAAAATGACCTATTTCTACTTGAAACATTATGAAATGTTCCTTTGCATTTGGAGTCCAAATAGTTCATCATGGCTAAAAATCCTTACCCGACTTGCTGCCTTCTGAGCAATATGAACTTATCTATACTTTTCCCAGGCATTCCTTATCCTCTTGCTTCTCTACCATCCAGCCTGTTTCTTAATCAGAACTTTTGCTCTCATGGTTTCTTCATTTGCATGATCTGTCCTGTCATCACTTCAGGTCTCACTCAATTACACTTTCCTTCAGATTTCTGCTTCAATGTATTTCTTCAGTAAGGTCTAGTCTGACCACATAATCTAAGTTACCCCTAAGCCATCTTGTTTTTTTTTCTCGTCTTTATATATTTTTTCCATTTCTTTCCCCACACCTAAAATATAAGTTTCAATGAGATCAGGATCTTGTGTAATCTGTTCACAACTGTAACCCAAGCACCCAGACTAAAGCTTGGCTCACAGCAAGTATTGATTTCACTTGAGGTATAATTAATACATACCCTGGTTTCAGTTTTCAACTATGTTTACAAGAAAGGGAGAAGGTGGGGAGTGCCTAGAGAAGGAATAAAATAGGATATAGGGAAATTTTCTTCCATATAGGAAGGGGCAATTAAAGAGAGGCTTTTGATTTGGACAAGGGCATCTGAAGGAGAAATTAAGGAGAAGTGCAGGAAATGAGACAGGTGTCCTGGATGTCCCCTCTGGACAGAAACTCTGAAACCAGCAGGAAATAAAATAACCAAATACACTTGGGACTTATGTCTCACTTACAAGGACAAGGAATGGGAAAATTCCAAGCATTCTAGAGAAGCACAGAAGCTACCATTTCATCCCAGATGACAGGAGGCAAAGGAGGAGACGCCCAGAAGAGCAACTGAGGGCTATTGAAAGTGTCACAGGATGGGCACATGGTGACTGATTAGGCAGAAAATGCTCAGCTATCACAAAAGCAATGGAGAAACAGCCAAAGGCTGCCTGAGGGACCTGCTCTGTGGGCCAGCAGACCAGGACAATGCTTCACAACTCCCAGGAAGGTGAGAGACAGAGAGACAAAGAAACCAAAACAACAAACTGTGAGTTACTAAACCTCCCTGCTTCTGGGAAGGACTCCCCTCCCCGACCCCGGAGCTATTGAGCCAGAGTAAAACCCCTGTTCATTTCAGCTGGTGAAGGGGGAGCAGAGGTCTTCCTCCCTCTAGCTGTTGCAAGGGAAAAAGAAGGGGGATTTGGTGAATTCAGCTAGCAGAATTCTCTTTGAATCTCAGCTCCGGCCACACACAAAAAAATGAAAACTGAGATTATATCTCTACGGAAAGGTACACCAATGAGCACCATCTGCTGGCCAGTCTGGAAAATACATGGACAGAAACTGCTTTTTGAGCTCTCTTTACCTCACCCTGGGAGAAAGCCTGTCACCCATTATTGAGTTGCTGGAATGATTTTAGTAACTTAAGCTGGGCAATTTTAAAGACTTAGGATAAGCTGAACAAAATATTGAAGAGCTCTGAAAAAATAATAACAATAGGCAAGAGAGAGAAATTGGCCATTAGAGTAAATTCACCAACATATCAGATACCTAGACATCAGCAAAAAATTATGAGCCATACTAAGAGACAGGAAGAGATGGCCCAGCCAAAGGAACGAACCAAATATCCTGAGGAGATTCAGGATTTGAGAAAATTAGTCAATGATAATCACACAACTCACCTAAATCATTTTAAAGAACTGAAGGAAAATATGACTAAAGAGATAAAGGATATAAAGAGGACACTGGGTGAGAATAAAGAACAATTTGAAAGTCTGCAAAGTAAAGTAACTGACTTTATGGGAATGAAAGACACAATGAATGAGATTAAAACTATAGAGAGGCACAAAAGAGCAGATTTGAAATGTTTGAAGACAGAATTAGTGATTTTGAAGACAGAACATCTGAACTCAAAAAGATAGGAGAACAGAAAGATAAAATAATGGAAAAAATGAAACAGGCCCTCAGGGAATTGAATGACAATGCAAAACGCAAAATCATACATATTATTGGTGTCCTAGAAAAAGAGAATGGAAAAGGGGCAGAAAGAATATTTGAGGAAATAATGACGGAAAACTTCCCTATCCTTATGAGAGACATAAATAGCAATGTCCAAGAAGGACAAGTTAGCCCAAACAAAATAAATACAAATGGACCAACCCTGAGATACCTATTATTCAGAATGACAAAGATCAGAGATAAAGAGAAGATTTTGAACACAGCAAGAAAAAAGCAAAGAATCACATACAAAGGAAACTCAATAAGATTCAGTGACAACATCTCATCAGAAACCATGGAAGAAAGAAGGAAGTGGTATGACGTATTTAAGATATTGAAAGAGGAAAACTGTCAGCCAAGAATTCTGTATCTGGCAAAGCTGTTCTTCAGAGATGAAGGGGTGTTCAAAGTATTTATAGACAAACAAAAACTGATAGAATATGTTAACAAAAGACCAGAATTACAAGATATACAGGGAGTCCCGCAACCTGAAAGGAAAAAACAAGGGCAAGAGACTTGGAGAAGAGTGTAACGATGAAAAATATTAGAAAGGGTAAAAAGATAAATTATAGCATGACAACAGAAAGCCAAAGTTCAAAATGGATGAAGTAAGTAATGCATTTACACTCAAAACATTAAATTTAATGTCTTGAACTCCCAATCAAAAGACAAAGATGGATAAAATGGATTATAAAATATGAGTCATCTATATGTTGTCTACAAGAGACTCACTTCAGATGTAAGGACACAACCAGGTTAAAAATGAAGGGTTGGAAAAAGATATTCCATGCAAACAGTAACCAAAAAAGTGTCTGGCATAGCAATACTAACATCAGACAAATAGATTTTAAACACAAAACTGTTATAAGGGATGAATAAGGTCATTATATATTAATAAAAGCAGCAATTCACCAAGAATAAATAACTATAAGAAATATTTATGCACCTATCCTGAGTGCCCCAAGATACATGAGGCACACACTGGCAAAGCTGAAGGAAGAAATAAATGTCTCTACAATAATAGTTGGAGACTTCAATATACCACTGTCAGTATTGGATAGAACATCTGGACAGAGGATAAATAAAGAAACAGAGAATATGAATACTATGATAAATGAAGTAGACCTAACAGACATCTATAGAGCATTGCACCTCAAAACAGCAGGATATACTTTATTTTCAAGTGCTCATGGATCCTTCTCCAAGATAGACCACATGTTGGGCCACAAGACAAGTCTCAGTAAATTTAAAACGATTGAAATTATACAAAACACTTTCTCTGATCACAACAAAATGAAGCTTGAAATCAATAATGGACAGAAAAAGGGAAAATTCATAAATATATGGAGATTAAACAACATACTCTTAAACAATTAGTGGGTCAAAGAAGAAATTGGAAGAGAATTCAGTAAATATCTTGAGATGAATGAAAATGAGAACACATAGCAAAACCTATGGGACATGGCAAAGGCAGTGATGAGAGGGAAAATTATAGCCCACAATGCTTACATTAAAAAAGAAGAAAGAGCTAAAATTGATGATCTAACTGCACACCCAGAAGAACTAAAAAAAATAACAGCAAACTAATTCCAATCCAAGCCAAAGGAAAGAAATAAAGATAAGAGCAGAAATAAATGAAATCGAGAACAAAAAATCAATAGAATCAACAAAACCAAAAGTTGGTTCTTTGAGAAGATCAACAAAATTGACAAACCCTTACCTAGACTGACAAAGGAAAAAAAAAAGAGAAGACATAAATAAATAAAATCAGAAATGAGAGGGAGAAAATTACCACTGACCCCATAGAAATGAGAGATCATAAGAGGATACAATGAACAACTGTTTGCCAAAAAACTACAATGTAGAGCAGATGGACAAATTACTGGAAGCACATGAACCACCTACACTGACTTTAGAAGAAATAGAAGACCTCAGCAAACCAATCACAAGTGAAGAGATTGAAACAGGCATCAAAAACCTCCCAGAGATGAAAAGCCCGGGACCAGATGGCTTCACAGGTGAATTCTACCAATCATTCAAAGATGAACTAATACTGATATTGCTCAAGCTTTTCCAAAAAATTGAAAAAGAACTAATGCTACCAAATTCATTCTAAGAAGCCATCACCCTAATACCAAAACCAGATAAAGATACTACAAAAAAAAAGAAAATTACAGACTAATGTCTCTAATGAATATGGATGCAAATATCCTCAACAAAATACTTGCAAACAGAGTCCAAAAGCACATTAAAAGAATTATGCATCACAATCAAGTGGGTTTTATCCCAGGTATGCAAGGGTGGTTCAACACAAGAAATTCAATTATTGTAATAAACCACATTGATAAATTGAAGAAGAAAAATCACATGATCTTCTCATTTGATGCAGAAAAGGCAATTGACAAAATACAGCACCCTTTCTTGAAAAAAGCATGCCAAAAGATAGGAAGAGAAGGAAGCTTTCTCAATATGGTGAAGTGCATATATGAAAAACTTAGAGCTAGCACTGTACTCAATGGTGAAAGACTGAAAGCTTTCCCACTGAGATCAGGAACAAGTCAAGGATGCCCACTATCACCATTATTATTCAATATTGTGCTAGAAGTTCTAGCTAAAGCAAATAAGCTAGACAAAGAAATAAAAGGCACCTAAATATGAAAGGAAGAAGTAAAACTTTCACAATTCACTGATGACATGATCCTCTACCTAGAAAATCCTGAAAAATCCACAGCAAAGCTACTAGAATTAAAAGACGAGTTCAGCAAAGTGGCAGAATACAAGGTTAATATGCAAAAATCAATGGCGTTTCTATATACTATGGGCAATCTGAGGAGGAAATCAGAAAAAAAATTCCATTTATAATAGTGACTAAAACAATCAAATATTTAGGAATAGACTTAACCAAGGACATAAAAGACCTGTATTCAGAAAACTATACAACATTGCTAAAAGAAACTGAAGAAGACTTAAATAAATGGAAGGATATTCTGTGTTCATGGATTGGAAGACTAAATATCATTAGGATGTCAATTCTACCCAAACTGATTTACAAATTCAATGCAATTCCAACAAAAATTACAGCAGCCTTTTTTGCAGAAATCAAAAAGCCAATAATCAAATTTATTTGGAAGGGTAAGGGGTCCCAAATAGCAAAAAAAAAAAAAAAAAGTCTTAAAAAATAAAAAAGAAGTTCAAGGACTCTCACTTCCTGACTTTGAAGCATATTCCTTAGCAACAGTGGTCAGTATGGTACTGGCATAAGGACAGACAGATTGATCAATGGAACTAAACTGAGAACTCAGAAATTGACCTTCACATCTACAGTCAAGCGATTTTTGGCAAGGCTGTTAAGCCCACCCAGCTGAGCCAGAACAGTCTACTCAACAAATGGTGCTGGGAGAACTGGATAGCCATGTCCAAAAGAAAGAAAGAAGACAACTATCTCATACCTTATACAAAAATTAACTCTAAATGGATCAAGGTCTTAAATATAAAAACAACAACCATAAAACTCCTAGAAGAAAATGTAGGAAAACATCTTCGAGATCTTGTAGTAAATGGTTGTTTCTTGAACTTTACACCCAAAGCATGAACAACAAAAGGAAAAAATAGATAAATGGGACCTCCTCAAAATTCAACACTTTTGCACCTCAAAGGACTTTGTCAAAAGGGTGAAAAGGCAGCAGACTCAATGGCAGAAAATATTTGGCAATCACATAGCTGATAAGGATTTAATATCCATGATCTATAAGGAGATGATACAACTCAACAATAAAAAGAAAAAATACCTCATTAAAAAATGGGCAAAAGAATGGAAAAGACAACCATTCAAAGAAGAAATACAAATGGAGAAGAAACACATGAAAAAATATTCAACATCACTAGGAATTAGGAAAATGCAAATCAAAATTATAATGAAATACCATTTCACACCTATTAGACTGGCCTCTATTAAAAGTTCAGAAAACCGTAAATGTTGGAGAGGATATGGAGAGATAGGAGTGTTTATTCACTGTTGGTGGGAAAGTAGAATGGTACAGCCACTGTGGAGGACTGTTTGGCAGTTCCTAAGGAAGCTGAATATAGACTTGCTATGGGACCTGGCAATACCATTGCTAGGTATATACCCAGAAGAACTGAGTGCAGCGACACGAAGAGATATCTGCACACTGATGTTCATAGCAGCGTTATTCACAATAGCCAAAAGTCGGAACAATCCAGGTGTCCATCAACTGATGAATAGATAAACATATTGTGGAATACACACATGATGGAATATTATGCAATGGTAAGAAGAAATGAAGCATGAAACATATGACAACATGGATGAACCTGGAGTACATTATGTTGAGTGAAGCAAGTCAGACACAAAAGGACAAATACTATATGATTGTTCTATTATGAACTAAATATATTATGTGAAATATAAATATATTATGTAAAATATGAATATGGGTAGAATGGCATATATAAGACTGTTTTTCTTTGAAGCTGAACAAATGTAAGTTAATAATACAAAATGTTAACATCAGACAAAAAAAAATGATACTAAGTGAAGGAGACCAGACACAGAATATTACATATTGTATGATTCCGTTTATATCAAATGTAAATATAAATCAATTTATAAAGATGAAAGTAGATTAGTGCTTATCTAGGTCTGAGGAGGGAATACTAAGGGGTGTGGAGTTTTTCTTTTTGGGGTAATGAAATTGTTCTAAACTTTTTGAAATGATAAAGGTACAACATTGGGATTTTACTAAAAGCAATTGATTATACACTTTGACAAGAATAGCCAGAAACAGCAGCTATGTACAGTGAAGGAAGCATAGAGAGATTGGGAGGTGAGGAATTTTCTTGTTTGTCTGGTTTTTGTTTATTATTTTTATTGAAATAATGAAAATACTTTAATAATGATTGAAGTGATGAATACACAACTATGTGATTATAACAAATACCACTGATTGTACACTTTGGATAAATTGTATGTTTATTAGTATGTATCAATAAAATTGATTTGTTAAAAAAAAAGAAAAAAGGCAATTAGTTGGGAAGCAGATGTGGCTCAACCCCTTGAACACCCACCTACCACATGGGAGGTCCCAGGTTTGGGTCCCGGTGCCTCCTAAAAGAAGATGAGCAGATGCCACCTCCCACTGCAATGAGCTTAAATGCCGCTGCCCACCACAAGCTTAGAAACCACCCTTCGCTGCAGCAAGCTTAGATGCCTCTCCTGCTGCAACAAGAAGATGCCACAAGCCAGCAGACACCACAGCCCATGGGGGGCAGATGTGGCTCAGGATGTTGGGCTCTTGCCTCTCATGTGAGATGTCCCGGGTTCAGTTCCCGGTGACTCCTGGGGAGGGTGAGCATACAGAAGAGAGAACCATTGGGGGTGGGGGGAGGTTAAATAAAGAAAAATTAAGTAAATAAAATAAATCTTTAAAAAAAGAAAAAAAGTGTCACAAGATAGATCTTGCAGAGCTTAAACCAATAGGGACAAAAGCAAGACTAGTTGAGATTCCTAAATCAATCCTCCCGTTATTATCACTAAGAGCTAGAGCCAACAAAGAGCAAACCATGAATTTTATCAGCCATGGTCTTAAGTGGTGTCAGCACCTTGCCCAAAAGAAGGCAGGGTCACATGGATAAGTACTAGACATTCTAGTTTAAGAGAAGACCTTAAGAGAAGAAGAGAATTCCTTATCAGAGACTGGGGTAAGAACCTGAAAAAAAATCACACACAGGCAGTTGAGGCCTCTTTTACCTATTGTCATGAAAATATATGATTGTTACTGCAAAAGCCACTCCACTCCCAGGGTTATAATCCTGGGTTCAGACTGTCAATTAAATTCATAAAACCCAATAGGGTTTTTCCTTCACTAAATTTACTTCGCTTTAGGAATTCAGACAAGTTAGTAACAACCCAGTGCACACAGCAAAAACATAGGCTCAACATCTACCTAAAAACCATTCTGTCCTTGGAATGTGCATGGTCACAAGAGATGAAGATGAAATTGATTTGTTCAGCTTTAGCTTAGTGAAGTCATCAACTCAAGGCTTCTTTCAGCTTTTACTCCTAACTAATACACTCAGTGATACTCCCACATTCTGGTATAGCTACATCTTACCAATTCCAGATTATCATACCTCAATATTCAGTCTTAATAATTATGTACAGGTGCTTGGTCTGATACTTAGTTCTTGGTCAAATTCTCATTTACCTTGGATTCTATATTCTTCTATAAATTCCTTGAGTCAATTGGCCTTTCAGGGAAGAGTAGAAAGAAAAAAGACAAACTGCTAACCCTCTTTTTCCAGTTCACCTCCTGATCATTACCACTATTGCTAATATTTATCAATGCTTTCTTAAAATTTACAATTCTTAATGCAAAATAATAGTTATACAAAAATGCTAACAGTCACCAAGAGTTAAATCAGCCAATAAGAAGTTAGATTTCTTTCCATTATTTTGACCATAAACATTTGAATGTTTTCTAATCCTTTACCAATAGAATATATACCATTACCCCCACTTTCTTCTGTAACATACCTATGACAGACTTCAGTTCTCAGGTTTATCTGCTGTTTCTCAGTGGTGATGTCTTTCACCAAAGCCCGTTAACAGACTGGTAAATGTCCCTCAAAGTGACTATATCTATCTACCACATGTCTGAAACATCATGAACATTTCCTCAACCTCCCCTTAAAATTTCTCATTACAATTCCTAATCAATCCTCCCATTATTATTTTTTTTCAATTCTTTTTCCAAAGCAAATTTCTTCTCTATTAATTTTCTTGGCATATACTTGCCATTACTTGCCTAAATACCTGCTAGTTACTACAATAAATGTTTTCACTTCAGGTCAGAAAAGGAAAGAAGTTTATAGAGATGTTTATAAAAAAAACTGGTTTGCATTCTACAACAGATAAAGTTAAATCTTTCAGGGGTATTCATAAACACATTAGCATTTTATCAATCACATTGGTAGAAAATGTTTTGGTTTGCAAAAGTTGGGATCTAAAAGTATGATATCAATCAGAAAGGTAAAGTATGACAGAAATTGGGGATCTGATAATCAGGGATGCTGAGGTTTTGTTTCCTTGGTTTTTATCTTTATGAATATTTCTGGTCATAATCGAAAAAGAATTGCTCTGAAAACTAACAATTGCTCTGATGACCACTTCTATGCATCATATACCAAAAAGAAAGTCATACAAAACAGAAATGCATATCTATACTTCTCTAGAATTTTTCCTGCATTTTATGATGCACTTTGTTATTCCCAATATCTCCATTCTGTTATATCTAATTATTAGTAATTATTTCATTTTCACTACAGTATTCCCAGTAACTAAATCTAACAGCATCTTTCATACAGAAGTGAGTCAATAAATATTTACTACATAGTTGAGGTCTAATATTTAAATTCACAGAAAAAGATAACAATAGCAAGAACTCTTGTCCCATTAAAAATATTATTTTGTATTATCATTTATTTTCTTTAACCAAATATTGCAGTATCTAGGCACTTTTTATTTCTTAGAAGGGTTATTATCATCATGCAAACAATAAATTACATGCTGGCACTAAAATCAACCTTATTCTTTGAAAGCATAGTTTCTTTATTACTCTAAGGGGATAATATGTCATGAATAATGATGTGTAAATCCCATTTGGGTCATAGTTTCAGATGTAAAGAGATGTGATGAGACAAAAAGTGAGACTAACAACAGGAAGTCTTAGTGTATCGTTTCATCTTTTAGGCTGTCAAAAGCATGGAAGGTCATACTGAACACAATGTCTGTAATTATAGTGTTGGTTGCCAAGAAGAGTTACTGTGTCTGTTAAAAAGATAATTACAGCTACTTTACAATTCAAATCTCTGTTCAGTTACCTTGTGAAATCCAAATGAATGCTAATCTGACCTTATGTTTCAGAAAGGCATAATACTTTTTAACACTTTAAAAAAATATATCACTGAAGGTGACAAGTAGCTTCATTTCTTCAAAACGGTTACACAGAAAACAAGCACTTCAACCTACCGCCCAGAAAACATTAAAGAATTTTCAACAGCCATAAAACTCTTCTCTGAACTACTTAAAACATTTTTACTTGTTTCAGATATGGCTATTTATTCCATATTCCAAACTGGAATATATGTATCAATGAAGATCCAGACAGGAAAGAAAAGGCACACTCAAATTTAGTAATTCAAGATAGTCTACTAAAGCTGATATTCACGAGGATGTGTGAACAGGGTTTGGGAGTACCATCAAGGTACCCTGGAGAAGCAAGAACTGGGAGCCTTTATTACCAAGAGCCAAGAACATGAGCTGTGTTTGGAGAGGGCCACCTGATAGAGAGAGGACCTTCAGTAAAGAGATGCATTCCATTTCCTATGACATAGCAGAGAGAGAGTCCAGGTAATACAGGCCCAGACCTCACTCACCTTTGACTTTTAACCTCCAGCTGATGTCCCCCTCAGCGCAAATCCACAGGGAATGTAGAGGGGAAGGATACAGATTGACGCAGTCCTTAGATGTCAGCCATCTGAGACAACGCCTTAGTTTCCTGTCTGCTAAAACAAATAACAATCAATGGATTGGCTTGAACAATGGGATTTTATTGGTTCACTATTTTGAGATTAGAAGTCTAAAATTGAGGCACCAGTAAGTTGACTTTCTCTCCGAAGACTGTGGCATTCAGGGACTGGCTACCAGCAATCCTTGGTCCTTGGCTTTTCTGTGACAAGACAATGTGTATAGAGATGTCTTCTTTCTCTTCCAGGTTCTGTTGACTGCCGGTTTCTTCCATGGCTTTTTCTCTCTATCTGAATTTCATTCTACTTTTAAAAGACTCTACTAATACTAATTAAAACTCTAGCAGATTCAGTTGGGCTGACCTTAACTAAATATAAAAGTTTCTATTTATAATTTCACATCCACAGGAATGGATTAAGATTAAGAACATGTTTTTCTTGGGCACAGAATTCAGCTTACCACTGGCACAAAGCAGAGTTAGAAAAGGTTAAAAAAATGGAACTGGAGGAGGAAAAAGGAAATACACTGGACAATATATGGTTAATTTGGAAACAACTTTACTATAGTATCATAGCCCCATACATTTTAAAGTATTACTTCAAAACTACCCTTATATAAAGGACATTTTTCTATACTATTTAAAAATATAATTCAGATATAATTCCCCATCTAATACAAAAACAACTGAAGAGTGGTAGGCATTATTAGCACACAGTAGCTAGAAGAAGGTAAATATGTTGTCATAAATCACTCAGTTAAGAAACAAATAAATGAAAAAATTAATAAAAGAGTGCCTGATATGAGATAGATGTTGTCATGTTGTTCTTACTATGTGGCAGACAATGTTCTGAGCACTTTAAATGCATGGACTCAATCAATCCAGACAATAGTGTATGGATTACTTCTTCTTATTATTATCATCATCATATGATCGTCATCATCATCATCATCATCACCATTTCACAGATTAGTAAATTCAACCAGAAAGACTATGCAAATTGTCCAAGGTCATACAGCTAGGGTCAGGATTCATCCTCAAGCCACTTGAGGACAAAGTCTATGCTATTAGACCAAACATTTCATCAGGATTATATACTTGTGGATGGAATTTAGAAGGAAGTAAATAATATCACAAAAATAAACCCTATGTTTGGTTTCAAACGTTGTCAGTAAAATAAATAGAAATATAGATGCATGCTGGTATGGTGTGAATGGAATTTTTCTGAATTGAATATATATTAAATTTTATACATTCTATCAAGGGATCATTTAGAGATAATGTCAATAAAATGGAGTTTTGTCATAAGATAATGATCTCCTGCTGTTACATAATCATGAATGTGAAGCCAAGTTGTTTATTTTCAAAGCAGGGAAAATCAATTCCAAAATTATGTTCTATAACAGTGATTTTAGTTCTATTATACAAAATGATGCATGTTGATTTAATAATTTTGCCTGATGGATATTTGAGAGGGAAAATGACAGATGTTCCCTGCACCATTGTGAGCCAGAGGCATTCTGACAAGCTTAGAAAATATACCTGCTATATGTTTTGCCTAATCAGAAATAGTCATCCATAAAAGAGATGAGGTTGGATCCCTGTTGTAATCTGCACCTTTATGAATTACATGATTTATGACCCGTTAAAGGTGCTGAGATTTTTAACTTTAATCAGGGAATAGTGGTCATCTATACAGTCATCAGGTATAAGAGAGTAGGATATATATATATATATATATATATGTATGTATAATTTTAAAATATGAACTGACAGCAAAACAACTACAGAAAGGTCTATTGCACTTGGTAATTTTCATGACTCAACTTTCATTTTAACTCCAGATGGAAATGTTGTAATTGTTTACTTGGCTTTCAAATAGAAAATAGAAAAACCTCTCAAAGTTTCGCATAGTGTATAGTATATACAAACTTGACTAAATCACAATAAGACATAATAATACATATTGGTTAAAATATATTAAATAATAATTTGTATTTTAATATTTTATTGTTTTCAAAATGTTTTCTGTATATTTATTCATCATTCATTTCATATTCTCAACCACTTGGAGAACCAGATAAATCTACACAGATTAGTTGAATAAACTGAAGAAAGTAAAGGAAGAGGAATGAAAAGAAATAAAATCAATAAAAGAATTAGATGTTCTGATTCTTACCCCCATACACTTTCATCTAGTTATATGACAAAGCTCTTCTTCCTTGCAAGATTATCTGTTTTTTAAATGAAATATGACTTGACATAGCTTTCTGTCTTTTGAACAACTAGGACCATCCTTATAATAAGAAAGTGTGACTTCAAATGCATTTTAGAGCTAAGGTACAAAATTGATGCATTTGGCCCCACTGCAGATAATTTTCAAATACCTGGAAGGCAAAATTTCCAAAAAAAATTAAATACCTTCCTTATTAATTCACTAGGGACTAGTTATAAATTGAGTTTTAAAAACTTATTCTCAGCTTTAGAAGCTAAATAGCATCAGTCTTTATGAGGTGCCTAATATGCAGTATACCTTGTCCCCACCCACTTTCAACAACTACAGATTAAACAAGAAATCTGATGGATGGAAACCAACTATTTCCTGTTGAGGCTGATGTTGCAGAATGTGGTTTTGACGTGCAAGAAAATTATCTTCCTGATACTAAACTCCTGATCTGGGCACACAGGGGCGGTACAGGTACAGGAGAGGCATGACAGCTAGGAATTCTCCCTTTTAAGACACAAGGGATGGATGAGAAGAGGAGAAAGAGCACTGTCTATTGGCAGTTCTCTCCCATGAGAAAAAAAAGGAAGGGCTGGGCTATACATTTTTAGAAGACTTTTGTTCTACAAATGGCTATGCTTCTTCTTCTAAACTCACCAAAAATATAAATCATTTCACCTCTCCTCAGGCAGATTAAATAAAGAGGGCATAGATAGGCCAGAATTTTTATGCTATTGGAGTTCTTTTTCAAGGAAAGATACATACATTTCCATTAACCTTTACTACTCCAGCCATCTATACTTCTATTAATAGTCTCTCTGCCAGAAGGGAATTATTCATACTTCTTCAGCCTTAGCACAAGGAATATGATTTGCTGCATAACAAAGCATTCCAGATGTAGTAGCTTAAAATAGCAATGATTTACTATTTCTCCTTATTCTCTGTATTAATGGGGCAGATCTGTTACACATGATATTAATTGAGGTCACTCATGTTTGATGGGCTTGGCTGGAGGGCCAAGAAAGTCTCTTCCCTATCTGAGGGGCCTTTGTGCTGACTATTGATCAGAGTGCTACTGTTCTTTTCCAATTGGTATCTCTCTCCACATGGTATCTGTGCATCCACGGCCTCTCAGTATGGCCACTCTCTACAGGAGTATGCCATCATACTTCTTTATGTGTGGCAGTTAGGTTCCAAGAGAACAAAAACAGTCATTGCCAGGGACTTCTAGGAAGATGGTTTTGGAGTAAGTAGGCAAGGCTCAACTCTCTCACAAAAACAACAGAGGAAGATCAAAAAGTTTTCCAAGGGAGCAGCTTTGGAGATCTGCATACCAGGAGAGTGCTGCACATCTTCCAGGAGGTCAAGGGACAGAGAGACAAAGAAGACAAAATGAAAACTGAAAGTTGCTAACCACCCCCCACACACACACAGCTGTGACTTACACACATCTCCCACCCTCAAGGTGAACAGCCTGGATAAAACCCATGGTTCACTGCAGCCAAGTGAAAGTGGAATAGATGTTTTCTTCCCTGGGAACAGGGATGGGTACAGTGGAAGACAGAGAGTGGGTTCTCTTCAGTGAATTTGGCCAGCAGAACCAGCTTTGAATCTTGGCTCTGGCCCCACCAGGATCACAGGCAACTGGAGGATGAAAGAGACATCACAGTGGAAAGATTTGCTAGTAGGTGCCATCTGCTGGCAAGCCAGGAAACTGCAACAAGAAAAACTACTTTTACAAGTTCTCATACTAGTTCTCTTGGAGAGGATATGTGACCCATTAGTGAGTTTTTGGCCCTATTTTGATAACTTAAGCCAGGCAATTTTAAAGATTTAGAACACATTGAATCCAAATTCAAAGAAGAGCCATTAGAAATAAATAAATTGACCATCAGAATAAATACACCAATATATTCATATGCATAGACATAAGCAAAAAATATCTTCCTGTTTCACTCCATACTAAGAAACAGTAAGATATGGCCCAGCCAAAGGAACAAATAAAAAATCCTGAAGAGACACAGGATTTATGACAACTCATCAATGATAATCACACAAATCTCCTAAGTCAATTCAAGGAGATGAAGGAAAATAAGATTAATGTGATAAAGGATATTAGGGAGACACTAGGTGAGCACAAAGAACATTTTGAAAACCTATTAAGAAAAATGATAGAGCTTATGGAATGAAAGACCCAATGGATGAGATGAAAAATATACTAGGCTTGGTGCAGATATTCAGTCATGAAGTTTCAGTAAGAGCTTCTCCATCAGCGATGTGGCCAGTGAGCAAAGGGCTTCTATGTGATTTTATGAGATGCTGCTCTCACAAGAATGCTCACGCTGCCAGCCACACAAGTCTACACCATCTTGACTGTCCAATTATTTGCATTCTTAAAACTACTGTCTGTAGAAGCAGACATTTTAGCTTATAATTTTGAAAATGCATTTCAGACAGTTGATGATCTTCCTGCAAGATTTTGTTATACACTTCCAGCTGAAGGTTCAAAGGTTGCCTTCAGAAAATTTGGAACACTTTGGAATAACACCATTTGTGGCTGTAACTGTCCTTTTTCCTCACACTCTCTTTAATACCATATATCATCCAATTTCTGCTAATTTGATTTAAAATATCTAATAAGATTGAACATCAAAAAAATATATACTAGAGGCATATAACAGCATATTTGAATTGGTGGAGGACTAGTAATGTGGAGGACCAAGCAACTCAACTTAAAAATATAGGAGAACAGAAAGATGAAAGAATGGAATAATTGAGCAGGGTCTCAGGGAATTGAATGACAATATGAAACACACAAACATATGCATTATCAGTGTCCCAGAAGAAGAAGAGAATGGAATAGGGGAACAAAGAATATCTAAGGAAATAATGACTGAAAACTTGCCAACCCTTATGAAAGATATAACTATTAATATCCAAGAAGGACAATGTACCCCTACAGAATAAATCTGAATAGACCTACTCCTAGACACTTACAATTCCAAATGACAAATACCAGAAATAACAAGAGGATTCTGAAAGCAGCAAGAGAAAAGCAATGCAGCACATACAAGGGAACCTCA